>PVJX010009593.1:0-60465 GCA_004027295.1 Dolichotis patagonum | reverse complement strand
CAAGTCGGGGGAGTTTCCTTCTACTATCTCTGAAGGCAGATATTTTTATCGCCGTTTTGCTTTGTCTTGATTAATGGTGTTGCTCTATTCAATACTGTGTTGATGTGTTCTATAATGTTGTGTATTTCTTTGATTTTGCTCTACCTAGTAGAAGAACAACTATTGTGAAGACAACGAGATATACAATGTTGCCTGTTACCATTGTCCTGGTGACCTGCTGTGATGTTGTGTGCCAATTTCACTATACTGTCTCAATTGGCTTTATTCCATCCTTTTTTTTTCTGTTTGCAGCTTCACTGTGTGTTCACTTTGTTTGCCTTAATTTTGTAACATGAACAGCTATTTCGGGGAGTATGTGGTTTGTCAACTAGTGATTTATGGTTTTTTTTTTTGAGGTTTTGTATTGTTTCTACCCTTTTTTCTGTATTTTTTTTTTCTCTTTAAATAAAATTAAAAAAAATAAAAAGAAAAGAATGCTTTCTATTTGCCATTCAGTCTCTGTCTCAAAACTTACCTTAATGGACAAAATAATTATTTCTCAAAAACAAAACCTAAACTAGACAAGTCAGCTTTATTAAAATTATAGGTGAACTTGGTAGAGGTTTTTTCTTTTGCTTGTTTTGGTTCTGAGGATTGAACCTGGGGTTTCACACCTCCCCAGCCCTTTTTATTTTTTGAGACAGAGTCTCAATTACCTAAGCTGGGCTCAAATTTGTGATCCTCTTGCCTCAGCCTCCTAGAATACTGGAGTTACAGGTGTATACTATCATGCACCAAGCTGTATCTGCTATTTTACCCTTCAGTCTGACACTCTTTTCTGACCAACAAGATAAAAGGTTTCCTCACATTTACTGATTATACCTACTTTGCGTACAGAGCTTGTAGACATGCTCCAGAAAGGGTTCATAACGTGTCCTCCAAATAAAGAAAGTCAATGGTCTGTGTCATCCGACTTGTGTCTTCATTCACTTTACCTTAAAACAAGATAGGAAACACAAAAATACCAACACCAGTTAAGACCTATGAAATGGTTAGAAACTAAATCTAATACTCTGAAGATATAGCACAATATTATATCAGGGTTATAAAAGCCAGAATGTGTCTTCAGGCAGCTTCAGAAATAATTTCCTTCTATAGACACTTCTTTTTTAGGTTCCAGTTTCTTTGGCACTTTTAGATGTCTGCAAATTGGCACTTTTAGATGTCTGCAAGAATCTATGTGCCAGGGCTGGGATTTAGCTCAGCGGCATAAGCGCCTGCCTTGCAACTGCGCAGTCATGAGTTCCATCCCTGGTACAAAAAAAAAGAATCTGTGTGCCAGTCCCTGGCCAGGATTCAGAATATCTTGTGACACAGTTCAGCTTTAATGCCCAAAACTCTGAAGATACGTACCACGATAGTTGCTACTAGCTTAATATCTAGGTGTTTAACTAATGGGAAAGCCAGATTCAGAATGTACTATCCTTATCTAGACAAATGTTCTGTCACTGTTCCTACCACCATATGAAAAGGAACAAATGATAAAAAGTTCTAGGGTGGCTGATTTAAGAGTGTCTTAAATGAGTTGTCTCAAGTTGACTCATTCTAGCAAAAACTATTAGCCAGAGGAATAAGATAAAAGAAGGAAAGCACATCTATGTCAGAAAGAAGACAGGAGGAACAAACCGCTAAGGAGATTCTGCAGGACTCAGCATTTAAAGGATTGCCAAATGATACAAATACAAAAGAGACATTTCACAAACAGATGTACTCAAGGCTTCAAGTAGTGGATAAGAAAACATGTTTCAAAGGTCACAAAGTCAGTGGGTCATTTACTAAAAATACGAAGACCCAAAGGAAAAAGCCAAACCCAGCTATAAGAAATGGAACTTTGCTCTGCACTCCAGCTAAGATGTGTTTAAAACAAAGCACCTCTGAATTAGTATTTGTACCAATCAAGATGCTGAAAGGGAAAGGGGTCAAAACTAAGCAGTGTTTTTCTAACTTCTGGTTTTTGTTTTTTTTTGGTACTGGGGATTGAACTCACAACCTCACGCTTGCCAGGCAGGCGCTTATGCTGGCCATGTTTCTAAATTCTTAAGAAGCAAATCACATACTAAATGTCCCTCATCAGCAGTCATTTGTTTCCTTTCTGATCTGCCTGTGACATCACCAGTGAATACTAAGGCTATCATACCCTGCCAGTGCCTATTACTGCTGTTTTGCTTTCCAAGAGATAATGCCACCCATTAATTAAAAAGATCCAGAGGGTGAGGATCCCAGTTTTTCTACAAACACGTTGACTTATATCAAGTAACGACCAAAAGCTCTCTGCAAATCTGTCTTTAAAAATGACAATGACACATAAAAAATAACTGAGACATCAAAAATGTGGGGTAGCATGTTGCTAAATGGCTCAAAACGACTAGGCCAGAATCAGCAACACTGATTTACTTCACTGGCCTTTAGGACATACCCCATTCAACGGGAATCTTCCCCTCCCTTGCCATTGGAATATACAGTGGTGCCCCTAGACTTGTAAATGTCCTGGGGTGGAGCAATTACCTGTAAAGTCCCTTTCAAGTCATTATGATTCTATGATTTTGTCTTTCAAAATTCAACAAAACTCCCCCAGTTCTTCCTACCTTCCTGAACAGGCACTGTGTTCTGCTACCTGGCCTTGCGATGGATTTAACCTAAGAGTTCCAGCAGCAACACAATTACGACAAACCGTAGCACACTTTTCAGGCATCAAGCACACCATTTAACAGACGCTTAGAGTGTGACAGGCACAGGATGACACAGTCAGATACGAATGATACAGATGAAAATCGCAGGCGACATCCTTGTAATTAGGAAACAATTTTAGAATTTCTGTTCCGCTCTGAGAACAAAACACGATCAGATAAGCTGAGAAGTCAGTCTCTTGGGGCCTGTGCGAATGATCTGTATCTGGCAAAGCCCAAACAGAAGCCAATGCCGCTGTTCCTTCTAGGCGCTCAGTGCCTCCGCAGGTACTAATTTAATACATCACCCCAAAACGGGCTTAAGAAATTCTACATCAAGAGGCGACAGGGCTGACCCCAGAAAAAAGACGACAGCCCCGGCCCCGGCCAGGCTCGCCTGGCACAGCCGTGCCTGGCAGCAGGGCTGAGACCGGCACCCTCGCCCCGGGCAGAAACCTGGCTCGAGCACGCAGCGAATCTGGACAAACCTGTCTTGAGGTGATGCGAGGCGGAGGCCTGACCCGGCCGCTCAGGTGGCTCGAGGCCGACCAGGGCCGTGAGCCTCTTCGGAAGGAACCAAGACCCCCGAGCTCCGCGACGTCGCCCTCAGCTAGGATTTGTGCCGAGGCCGGTGCCGGGACCTGGGAGGGCGGGCCCCGCAGGGCCGAACTAGCTGTGCCCGCCTCTTTCCCTAGGCCTGCCTGGTCCAGCTCGAGCAGCAGCACCGGACCAAAGCCCGCAGGCAGAGACCGCAGCGCAGCAGGTGCCTGCAAACGCACACAGGTGCCCGGCCCCGCCCCCGTGTCCCAGCTCGGCCGCCGTCGCTGTGGAGCTGAGAGCGCCGAGGAGGGCACACAGACGCCGTGCCCAGAGCACTGGCGGCCCGGGATTGTGGATTTCTAGGTCCTCGCGGACGCGTACCTACAAGCCAACTGGGCAGTGTGCCTTACCCCGGTGTCTTCAATGCAAACCTCCTGGCTGCCGAGCGCCGTCGCGGTCCGACAGCATCTCTAGCAGTAGCGCCAGCCCGGCCCCTGCTCGCGCCCCGCCCCACCCCGCCCTGCCCTGCCCTGCCCTCAGCGTCGAACTCCACCTCCTACCCACGCCTCTAGGCCCAGACGCTTCCGCCCAGCCTCCTGGTCCCAAGTGGCGGTCACACCTGTCCATCAAGGATGTTCTTCCGGAGGCGTTGAGGCGACGCCACTGCTTCTTGCCAATCAAATCAGTTTCGCTCGGGTGGGACCGCACTTCGCCCGCCCCTTACGTAACAGCGCCCGGGGCGAATTTTCAGTCAAGGAAGTGTCGGCCCCTAGGGAAGACCGGGCGGAAACAAACAAGCCCTGGGAAACAATTGGTTACTGCGCCCGCCAGTCACCATGGAGACTCAGCCAGAGTTTGCGGGCAAGCTGTCGCTGGGTTCACCTTTCAGGGTCTGTGACAGCGCGTTGCTGTCACCCCACGAGAGGCTGGTCCCTGCGAGGAACCTGGGCGGGGCCAGCCGCATACCTTTTCCCAGCTCCGGGGCGCGGGGAGGCCGAGGCCCCGGGCAGGGCCCACCAGGGTCCCCAGGGCCAGAACGGGAGGTGCTGGGGCCAATGTCGGGCAGGAAGGACACTTTCCGTAAGCTTGAGAAAAGCTCCTGGCCACATTAGAGGTGAGGAAGCTCAGAGCTGCAGAGCTAAAGTGTCATCCCTTGGCACGAAAGCGACCAGAGATTTTAAAAATAAATGAATCGGCCCAATCTGTAGAATTCGATGGGGGCGGGAGGAGTATCGAGAACTGCTATTGTCACCCCCCCCCCCCGAGGGTTCTGCTGCGCGCTGAAGTTCGCGACCCTCTTCCCCTGAGACGGAGCCCCTGGGCTCCCCCTGCCACATACCAGCCTGCGCTTCGATCGGCAGTACACCTTGACCTGTTGCGATTTTTGACGGCTCAGACGCTTCCCCATTAGCCTAGCCCAGCATTTGAGACACACTATTCTGGCGTCTTTCCCATAGTCTCATCTGCCTAACACAGTAAACAGTGATACCCGTTGTAATGCCTCCAGGCCTTTTGTTACAATGGTGCCTCGCTTTGGGATGTACCTCTAAGCCCTGACATCACAATCATGAACACCCCTGGCCACCCTGCACCTTCCCTGAACACCAGTGGAGCTCACTTGTGTTTCTGGCACCATCCAATCTAGTACCTTACTCAGAAGACATATTTTGTGACCAGTTTATTCTACTTTTGGTTGCCTCTGAGAGTCTGGTAAACGATTTACTTATTAAATGGCAGGAAGCCAGGGTTTCCTGATGTTAATCCTAAGGCCTGGATCTGAAATACAACTTCCTCTCCCAGCTAAAAACTTTGCTCCAGTTTGGACTCACTTAGGAATGTATTAATGCCCTTAATATTGGTCTGAATATAAAAGGAATGCCCATAGCTCTTCTGAGGTTCAAGAATACCTTTCCCAGAATCCCCAGAAGAAATGCTTATATATCCAATGACTAGAAATGTGACACTGGGTCTCTGTTTACAACTAAATCAATCAAAAGTTAGGGATTTGATTCTGCCCTCGTTGGCTTGGCTAATCAAAATTTACCTAGGATTCCTGGACTTAAGGCAGAGGATTTGCATGTGAAAACTTCACTTTGTATGGAGAATAGATTGTAGCGGTGTGAGAGTTCAGGCGAGAGGTTTTTGTATTAGTTTGTTTACAGAGATGGAGAACTTAATGAGTAACAGAGATATTTAAGAGGTGACTGGTCAGAATGATATAGGAGAATGAAACTCTCCACCTACTATGAACTAGAGTTCGTGTTCTCTAAAATCGAAGAATGAATTTTAGAAACAACGGAGGTTAAGAGTAGAATATATTTATTGAGAGAAGGAAAGCTTCTGTCAGAGAGACAGGAGGGGTCCTGAGCAGGTTGCCAAGGACTCCTTTTTCCAGGGCCTTTTATAGAGCAAAATCATGGGGTAAGACAGGTTCAAGGTGGGAAAAACTAGGAACTCACAAAGCAGATGGGCATAAGGTGAGACATAACTATAGTTAGCCAATGAGATTAGTAGTTCAGGTAAAATTGATTAAATCAGGGACAAATGGGGAAGCAAGTCACATAGAAAGCGGGTATTCTTAGCCATTACTCTTCCCTAGAGGGTTGGGATGGTAACTCCAGGCTTCCTCAGTGTGATAGGGAACTATTTAGAATATCAGATCTTAGGATGTGATGTATTTGTTTGATCCTTTGTCTTGAGGCCTGGCCCACAGCCGGAGGTAGGTGTCTGTCTCCCTCACAATTGCAAGGTGTCTGGGCTTATGCCTTGGCTCCTTTAAGGACCTAGCCCTGTCTCACTGCCAATGATATTTTTAACTAACTCAGCTGCCTGCAACAAGAACTTGACCATGGAATCATTTTGGAGGGAGGAGGGTAAATGGAGGCATCAGCTGGGTATGTTGTGCATGCCTTAATCCCAGCACCATTGGAGGGTTGAGGCAGGACGAGCACAAGTTGCATAGAGCCCAACCTGGGCAACTGGGCAATATAACTGAGCAAGACCCTGTCTCAAAGGGAGGTGTGGGGGCTGGGGATGTGGCTCAGTACAGAGGACCTGGGGCCAATCTTCAATGGGGGGGCGGCACAATGGATGAGCTGAGCTACTGTGAGTGGTGGTGAACCTTGTGGTGCCATAGGTGTGCTAGATGGTGGGATGATAAAGTGAGTTGAGAAATCATGATTTAAGCAGTTTGGGAAGGTGGGAAATGGGCAGTGAGTTCTGTTTTGGATAAGAGTTTGGCAAGTTTCTGTAAGCATTCCAGCTCTGAACCTAAATTCATTTCCCCCTTCCTCATTGCTGTCATATTAGTGATTTTGAGGACTTAAAGCCCTTCCATGGTTCCCCATTGGTTCCTGGATAGGCAAAGACCAAACTCCTTACCATGGCTGAGCCTCATTGCCCCCAGACTCAGCCACTCCAGCATTTTTTTCAATGGGTGGAAATTTAACGTTCTCCCACCCTGCCCCACCACTGGATGGAGCTTTGGATTGTTCTCTTCACCACAGCTCTCAAGTCAAACACCACTTCCTCAGGGCAGTGTAGTGTTTGGGGGGCAGATGGCTGGATTAGTACCCATCTCCCACACGATCTATGAGAGAAGACTCACGTCTGCTTGATTTTCCACTGCCCCCCCCATCCAGCCTTATGCCTAGATGAAATAGGGATGCAAGAAATACGTTGCAAATGAAAGGAAAAAAATAACTATATTTGAAAGAGCAGTATTTGTACACACCCCACCCCCAGCTCTGTGCCAGCAAAGTAGCTTGGTATGTAAGATCATTTGTTCCCTCTGAAACGCATGATGAAATTTGATTTCCAGTGCAACAGCATTAAACAGTAATAGAACTTTAAGGGGTAATTAGGTCACAGAGAAGGATTAATACACTTCTTGCAGGGCTGGATTAATCAGCTTGATAGTGGATTGTTACAAATCGAGGCCATGTATTATGTTTTCCCTCTTCTAAACTCCCTTCCTTCCATTAGATGAAACAGCACAATGAGCTGACAAACACTGGTATTGTACTCTTGTACCTCCCAGCCTCTGGAACCATGAATTAACTAGACCTTTTATGAGTCACCTTTCTGTTGCTGGAACAAAATACCTAACACCCACAACTTATTTTAGCTTATGGTATCGGTCCATCGTTGGCTCCAGAAGAATATGTTAGAAGGATATGGAGGCAGAGGGCTGCTCAGCCTATGGCATTTAGGAAGCAGAGAGACAGGGAGAGCCAGAGAGAGCGAGAAACACCCCCTTCCGCTGGGACCTCCTCCCGTAACCCACCTCCCCACCTTCTCTAGCCAGGCCCCACCTACTTCATAGCATTACATTCTGCTGTGAATTCCTCAGTGGACTAACCCATCCGTGAATCCCTTCACCTTTCACAGCTCTGGCTCTGCACACATCCCTCTGGTGGGGGACATCTTTGATCCAAAACATAACACCTCAATTCTTTATACATAGATACTCTAACAGAAAACAGCTGAGATATAGCTTACTAAGAAAATCAATGTGATTTATTCAAAAGGAAGTGGTGCCTTAGAGTATCATTTCTTTAAGATAAATATGAAGTATTGAAAAAAACCAAATGACCTTTATCTATAGAAACTTTTAAATTGCATTATATTATATTTGCTATTTAAAATTTTTGGAACATCCCTGGTATTTATGTCAAAAGGTTCATTTTGCACTAGATCTTCATAGATAGGTGATCTCTATGAGTATTCAAGATTTCTGGTCATATCTTAATTAGAAGAATATTCACCGAATCCATTCTTTTGGTCTCTCAAAAATTAATGTGCAAAGCTAACTCATTGATTCACTACTAAGGCCCTAACAAAAAAGGGGCAAGACAATAAAGGTTAATGAAGATGTGTATATTTTATACACTGGCACACATAGAGCCAGTGCTTTACCTTAGTTCATTTGTGCCTCAATCTTTATTTTTTATAATATCTTATTTATATTAGTATCTTATTTATAATAGTATCTTTTATAATAGATTCTAACATATGTATATGTATAATATGTATAATATCTTATTTATATTAGTATCTTATTTATTATAGTATCTTATTTATAATAGAGTCTAACATGTGTATCACAGATTTCATATATTGCTCAAATATATGAGCCAGGTAGCTATGCATTTATTTCAGTATGTCTTAGAAAAATACAATTAACACATCAAAAGCTTGATTTTATGGATAGTAATATTTAGGATGAGACGAAAGTAGGCATGTAAGTTTTTTAAGGGAATGGATTTAAGGGAGGATATTAAATAAGTAATATTCCTTTAGCTGATAATGATCCTCAGATAAAGGCAGAAATCATGGATTTTTGAGAATTATTGAAATTTGAGAAACTTGTAGAAGGATGATGTGGATTTTGTCCTTTCTACATCCTCAGTGATGATTACAATTCTTGTCACCTCACAAATATGCTTCCAGTTTTGGGTTATCTCATTTCCTTCTCTCCCTTATTCCTCATAACTCCTGGCTTTGAGCAGGCAAATGGATAGATAAAAGGATCAATTTTATAGACAGATTACAGCATTTCACAATAATGTCAGAGTAGCTGATGGACTGGGAAGATTTATCATTAAGGAAAAGCAACCAATATACAGTGTGTTACTCATATAGGGCAGGGAGAGAATTAATTTCCTTTTATAATCAAACAGCATCCTGAACATAGCATGGTGCTGCAAATAACCCCTGCATGTAGCGCTCTGATGACTGCACCACCAGCACAAGAACAGTCTCCTCTTAGAAGAACCACACGTTATTGTTAACAGCATTTGGAACGATGGAAAAAGCTTATGGTCAGTTTGAGTTAGGGTGACAGACTCTGAACAAAAAGTGAGGGGTGGGGGCAATATTCACTCATAGGTAAATAACTGCAGGTCTGTGCGGGGAAGACACTGTTCCAGGCATTGCCACCTCCCTTCCTGGTAATAGGGAGGGACAGGGCATCCCCATTCTTTTAAGAGTTACCCACAGCAAGCAAATGATGTTACTATCCCACATTCTAAACTCATGAAAATCATCAGTAATACAGAAAAATAGAGTGCAATGAATACCCTTACACTCATTTCCTATTCTTTTTCTTCCTGAGTTCATTTAAAAATACCTTACAGCCACCATGGCCTTCACCTCTAAATATTTCAGTGTGTGTCTACTATCAGCAAGGACACTGCCTTGCACAGCTACAGTGCCATAGTCATACATGAGCAAGTTCACTCTAAATTCCTAGCCTCTTTGCACACACAGACCGATTTAAATAGTCCTACTTACCACACAGCAAGAAGAGTTTTTATAGCTGTTGCTGAGAACTGATGTCCATGTGACCCCCTCTGATTTATATGTCGTCACCTTAAGCCTCAGTGGGATGGTATTAGGAGGCAGAAGCTTTGGAAGGTGACTAGGCCATGAGGGGAGAGCCCTCATAAAGAGTTAGTGTCTTTATTAAAGGGGACTCCAGTGCTCCTCGGAGGCTGGCAGGATTAAAAGTTCAGTGCCAGATGAACAACTGAGTGAGGCCCTGTCTAAAAAATAAAAAGCGCTGGGTTGGGGGGCTGGGGTGGAACCTTTGCCTGGCACGTACAAGGCCTTCAGTTCAATCTGCAGTATGATAAATACATGAATAAACAAGAAGGGGCCCAGCGAGCCACCTCCCCCTTCCACCGAGTGAGGACACTGCAAGATGACACAGCTGCTACTTGTATGAACCAGGAAGTGAGCTTTCACCAGACATGTGACTCTTAAATTCCCCAGCCATGGAACTGTGAGAAATTTCTATCATTTATAAGCTGCCCAGTTTATAGAATTTTGTTATACCAACCCAAATAGACTCCAACAGTTACCATTTTTCGATCCAGTCAAGATTTAGTCATATCAGGCATGGTGGTACATATGTGTAATCCCAGCAGGCTGGGGAGGAGGATTGCAAGTTTAATCCCAGTCTGGGCTTAGAAGACCTTGTCTCAAAAAAATTTTTTTAAACTTTTAAAATGTAGCTCAGGGGGAAGGCCCTGGGTTGAATTCCCACACACACTCCCACACACAGACACATTTAGTTACTGCATTTGGTGTTAGTTTATCATTGGTTCCTTTATTTCCTATATACTGTAAGGTTTGAAGGCTTGATTCAACATGTTTGGCAGCAAATCTTCATGGATGAAAAGATTACTATGACTTTGAGCTCTAATTTGATAGAACTGCATCCAACAGTTATGCAAGAACCAACAAGCCGTGTGGTGGTGCGTGCCTGGAATCCCAGCACTCGGTAGGCTGAGGCAGGAGGATCCCTGTGAGTTCAAGGCCATCCTAAACCCTGTCTCAAAAAGACCAAAAAAAAAAAAAGCCACCAATAATTAAAAGCAGAATTAGACTCTGTGCTAACAAGTTTCTTCACCTGGTGCTATACATATTAGTAAATTGTAAAGCTTTCAGTTGGGTTTTGTGGTCACTCCTGCTCCTCACTTGTGAGGCTGCCTTACTGTCAGTTTATTAGTTGTCACTAATACCACTGGGTCCTTAAGTCAAACTTGCTCTTATGGTCACAGCTGGGTATAAGATGCTGGTTAGTAAAGTTGAACCCAGATTAAAACGCACTGAGCCTGGTTCAGGAGACACCAAATGCTGGGAGGCAGTTGCTGTGCTAATAGTGACTGGAATCACAGGGATGTAGAGATGAGCATTTACACGTTCTGCACCCAGACTTTGCTACATCCTGCCTGTCAAGCCCAGGCTCAGTCCCTGCTAACCGGCACACTGTGAAATCTTTAAGAATGTCCACACTTTCTTCCTCTCTGATGTGCAGTATATGGAAAAACAGGCAATAAGAACTGGCTGGTTAAATTGTATGTAATTATTTAGACTAGGAATTGAATCCAGGCACTTTGAGCTACATTTCCAGCCTGTTTATATATTTTATTTCGAGACAGGGTCTTACTAAGTCACTTAAAGTTGCCCAGGCTGAGCTCCTAGTTGCTCTCCCCTTACCTCAGCCTCCCAGAGGGCTGGGACTACAGATATGCTACTGTACCTAGCCTTGAAGGAATGTTAAAGGAACACTGAGACTCCATCTTACCCCAACAATGGCTATCATCAAGAAATAAATTAAGCCATGTACATGTACCGACTCCTCACAAATATAGTTTGGATTTTCCCCAGTAACAGGTAGCAGCTTCTCCTGACACTGACACTGTATACGGCCCCTCCCTTGCAGTTGACCTCTGACAGGTAAAGCTTCCCCTATTGCCCTAACCGTGCTCCAGCCCCGCAAAGGTGTTGGACTGAGTTTAACCCACGAGGACCGCACCCGGACTCCTCCTGCTGGGTGGTTGAGTACCCTCTGGTGGACAGCAGGAAGAATGCAAGCAGAGAAGCAGAAATTAATTTGCCCAAGTATATCTCAGGGAATATAAGTACATTTAAAGACAAATCGATGCCCTTAAAAAAAAAATCCTGAGTTGATATTTATTTATTTATTTATTTTGGTGCCAAGGATCGAACTCATGACCTTGCGTTTGCCAAGCAGGCACTTACACCACTAAGCTAAACCCCTAGCCCTGTGTGAGTTGATATTTAAATCTCTGAAAAACTTCATATCTAAAAGAGTCTTCTCCTTTCTTTAAACACAGCACTTAGTTGTCGCAAGCCAGGTGGCATCTTCAGGTAGGACTCATGTACACAGAGATGAGGGGTGGAGTCAAGAGAAATATTTTTACTAAGCCTTTCCTCTGAGATGTCCTAAACATCTATTAGTATTCGCTCATAAACCTTAATGGTCCCTTTAGCCCCCAAACCTCCCTACGCACAACTATACATGCCTCTTACTCCCATCAAAGCTAGATTCTCTTGGGATCTGCATTCTCCCTTCCCAGCTCACACCAGGCCGGAAGCCAGAAGTTAAAAGGGTGACACACTAACACGGAGTTGCCAGTGGTGGCCCAGAGGACAGTGAGGAATTTGTTCCCCACGGAGTGTGTGTGTGTGTGTGTGTCTGTGTGTGTGTGTGTGTGTGTGTGTAAACGGGCCGCGGAAGGGCAGGAGGAGTGACAGGGTGGGGAACACTGCTGCGCCCCTCCCCGGGCCTCCATGCCACACTCTACAGGGTGCGGCCACACTGCCCAGGTTCAAGGCCAGCCCTGCGTATGCCTGCAGGAGCGAGGGTGAGGCTTATTAACTGGGCGTGGTGCTCTGCCCACGGTTGGGTATGTGGAATTGTGGCATGGAGAGGTTACCTGGAGGCTCAACACCCTAGGTGTACAAATCACAGTCACCATCACCTGAGGGTCACATGGCCTGGCTGCTAGGGACAACTGTTTGCTGTAATTGCCGGGGGCTGGAGCCACACTGGTCTCACTGGTTTGGTGGTATCAGCAGATTCAGTCCGGAAAGCCAATTAACCCAGCGGCCAAGCCTTCTGGGAAGTCCCCAGGCCCTGGGACTTGGATGACAGCCAAACTGTCATCCACCCACAGCCTCAAAGTGGCTATCTGGCTACTGGGGTCTTTGGATCCTGCACCCCATGGTGGCTGTGTACGAGGAGGCTCCACTTAGCCTCTGACCAGCTTCCTCTGTGGAGCCAGCTGTACCCACAGTCACCTGTCTGGAAACGTGGGCTGATTAGAGGCCGTGTCCCCATTGCTTGCTGGCCAAAAGTATTCAGCAGTGGAATACAGCATCACCCAGGATCACCTGGAAAAAAACCAGTCAATCCCCACATATGCTCCACAGCTTGTTTAGCCCCTGTGACCTCTGCTCACTCCCCACCGTCCCCTCAAGCCTTTGATCAGGTCATGCCACTGCCTGCTCATTCCTCACCCTCTGGTTATTCAAGAGGCTCCAAGAACTCTAACCATATCACCTGATCACCTGTCCCCAGCCCCCTTTCTTCCCCCATCCCCTCCCACTCTTCCTTCCCAGCCACCATGGACTCTGCCAGTCCTAGAACATTCCCAGACAATTCCAGCCCCAGGCTCTTTGTACTTGCTGTTTCTGCTGGCTGGAATGGATTTCTCTGTTATCAGATATGAGCACTGCAGGGTTCTGCTTGAGAGCCACCTAATCTGTGAGCTGTCCTGTCCTCTCCATTAAAGGAGCCTCTCCTTCCCTGCCCTCTGGCACCTGCATCCTAACACTTACCACCATGAAGCACCCTACACAGCCTTGTTTGTTTAGGGCCTATCTCCCTCGTCCAGCCCCATCCACAAACTACATAAACCCAGAGAAGCCAGGGATGTTATATTTCTGTCCTTTCTGGACACTTGTAAAACCCCTGTGGCTCTTCTATAGCAACCATCTCTCTGCTGCCAACAGCGCGTGGATTCACATTCCCAGAGTCAGCAGTAGGGTACCTGCTGTTAGTATTCATTCAAGCAGTCCCTAAGAGGCAGTGGTGCAGGACAGGTACATGTTAAGGGTTGAACTGTATCCCCCATACCAAAGTGATAGGATGAAGCCCTACACACACACACACACACACACACACACACACACACACACACACACACAGGGTCCCAGAGTGCAGTTGTATCTGCAGACAGGGCTCAGTACAGGCTGGTGGCAGGGGCCAACAGTCTGATTGATGTCTCCATAAGAGGAAGAACTGACACCAGGGCTCTGATTTCACAGAGGGACAACCATGTAAAGAGGACACAGTGCTCTGTTGGCTGTGCCCCGGCCCTTGCTACTTGTGACGTGGCACCAGGCAAAGTCATACGGCTCATAAGTACTTAGTTGACTGAATGATGCCTTTGGGAGACGAGAGATCACTGCCACACCTGCTGCTGTGGGTCAGTCTCATTCCGTCTCCTCCTCCTCTGCAGAAGTTTGTCCCCTGTGTGGGGCGCCCTCCCAGGGAGAGCTGGTGGGAGACACAGCTTTCCCCACTCTGTCAGCACTGAGGTCTCTGGGCGTGATGGTGCCAGGGAGCTCCTGACCAGTGCCCTGCGTGGTTGGCAGAGTGGGCTTTGTCTGCAGTGACTCTCTGACCACACTCTGGGTCGGAGAACCCTGCAACCAGCAGGACCCATAAATGTCACTGTCCTGTGGTAATAACAGCAGCAACAGTGACCCCAGCTGATGAGAGCCACACCCTGACTCAGGGCAGCCTGCTAAGCGCGGCTCCACATACCTCCCCGGCACTCTCTAAGCCCCACAGGAGCTGCTCCTGCCCCACCACACAGGCGAGGAAACCGAGGCTTGGACAAGGAGGCTATAGGCTGGAGGTAGAAGCAGAAATGGAATCTGGCTTTGTTTTCCCCTCTCACCAATGTATGCCCCTCCATAATCTCCCCTGGGGATCCATGTTCCCTACCTTGCTTTGTCTCATTAGTTCAGAACCCCACTTCTGAGTGCACCAGGACTTACCAACCAGAGTCATCTATTCCTTCCCACGCTTCATACAATGGTTTGAGGACTGTTGTGATACAAACAACACATGCCCCTTGACTTCCTGTAGGATTTTGTCCCGATAAGGAAATGAAAGTATGGTAGGTGGGAAATGCAGTGCATACACCCAGGCCCCGGCGCACCCGAGCGCAGCAGCACAGCCCGAGGTAGACCCAGCTCCTCCCAGTGCGTACAAGGCTGGCTGGGGGGTTGTGGTTAATCCTGCTGCCCAGCACCACATAAAGGACTGCACTGCATATTGCTAGCCTGGCAAAGATCAAAATTCAGATGCTGTTCCTATTGAATGTTTTATTTTCACACTGTTGGAGGGGTTTGTTTGTTTGTTTGGTTGGTTGGTTTTTTGAGACAAGAGTCTCACTATGTAGCCCAGGCTGGCCTCAAATTCATGGCGATCCTCTTGCCTCAGTCTCCCAAGTGCCGGATTACAGGTGTGCGCCATCACACCTGACCTCATACTGTCTTTAAGTTGATCATCATTAAGTTGGGGAGCATTATAAAGGGCCTCCATCGTGCAGTTATGGCCTTTGGCAAAGTCCTGGGAGCAGGACATTCGCATTCCAAAACTGAGAGCATGTCTCTGACACCACCTCAGCTCTTGTGACTTTAAAGTCTGCAGTCCCAGCGCCCAGCAAGGGGGTCTGCGGCCAGTGCCGGCCTCCACTGGCTGTGCAGAGCCGGGGGGCGGAGGCACACCCAGCACACCACTTGGCATCACTCACAGGAGCTACACAAATGTGAGATGATATAAAGGTCAAGGCTCCTGATCTCAGTTCCTCTGTGGGTAAAAATGTGCCCCAGCAGCTTGACCCCAACATCTCACCGATTCTCTGAGCAGTCCTTGCTGATTGTGCCTTCACCAAATTCTCTAAATGGTGGGCATAAGACACAGTCTATAGAGCCCCACAGATAATGTGACCCCGTGACCCAGCCAGGTAGATCTAAAACTGTCTGGCTCTGTGTTCACGTGGCTTCTAAAACAGCACAGACAAAAGCACAAACATAAAATAGCCTTTGGACTGTCAGTTTGCAACCCTGGCCTCAAAACACTACCCATCTGGGCTGGAAGCAGGTGCTCCGAGGAGGGAATTGGAGCAAACAATCGGTCAGCCATCCACATACATTTGCACAGTGGCACCAAGGAAACAAAAATAGAAATCCTGACTTCTAATGTCAGAGATAAATAAAGAATGGATGTAGTATTTTGACTTTGAAAAGCTTGCACTTTGGAAGTGACAAATGCCAGAGAAAGCAGTGGATGCCTCAGCCCCTCTGTGGATAGGCCAGGTATGTGAGCTGGCTCAGATCACTTCATAATCTGATGTGTGAGTGTATATTGGTGAGAAGCACATGGCAGGAGAGAGGCATCTTTTCAGTTCTAAAAACCCAATCCCCCACAATCCTCTTGGTTTGGCTGAGTGACCCTCAAGGTATCTGTGACCCCTCTCTCCTTTATTCATCTTTTATTTATTGTTTAGCACTCTGCAAACAAAACCCCAAGCAAATCGACACTGTCAATATTTAAAACAAGTTATAAATATGAGAGATCAGCTGCTGAAGAGTAAGAGGACCTGTCAGCCTCTGTGCATTTGTAGGCAACACCGTGAACCCTGCCTCAGAGCTGCACTGCAGGGGGTTAAAGGGAGGAGAGGGCCCCTGGCACCCTGGGAGCCTCCGCCTGTACCTACCACAGCTCTTATCTCCGCATATGCCTGGGACATTGGCTGCACACTGCAGAAGGGAGCTGGAAGAAGGTGGATGTAAGCACCCGATCATCTATGTCACAGTATACTCCTCTGTGACACCTGGTCTGGTTTGGCAGCTGTGGGGCTGGTGTGAGGCGTCTCTAGTGATAGCAAATCCTTCTGCATGTCCCCTCCCTTCTGCAAATTACTCAAGAGCTCAAGAGCAGAAGAAAAGATAGAGACACAAATCAAGGGAGCAGCCCTGTTGGAAATAGGGTCATTTGGATGTCGCACATTTGTTCCCCACCACCTCCATTCCCAGCATGCCAAGCAGGAAGTCACGATCCATTTCTGCTGAGTTTGGGCATATCTGGGCCAGGATGACAAGTTATCAACTATGCAGCTTGGACCCAAAGAAGGATGGGGACGCGCGGAACATGGTGTTACTCACTGTGACAAAACACCTGAGAAAAGAAAGGTGCTTGCTTCTGACAGCCAGAAGGGGGACAGGGGACCCCCCACAGTTACCCACGTTCCCCAACTAGGTACCACTTCCTAACAGCCCATGAAACCACGAAGCCATCGACTGCTTAATCTACTGATGACATTACAGCCCTCATGGTCCAGTCATGTCCCAAGGCCTCCCCTGTGGACACTGCTGTGCTGGAGACTGAGCCTCCCACAGTGAGGACGTTTCAGATCCAAACCGTAGCGGCCTCCACCTCTGAGCCGCCTAACCCCACAGGTTGGCCTCGCACTGCTAACCCCACCACGCTCATTCCCTCCAAGCCTAGCAGCTTCCTGTACACCCGGAAGCTGTGGTCTCTCACACACTGAGGTGCCTGGGAGAGCTGGGGTCCCTTCATGGTAACACCCTTCATGAGCGTGTACACATTTGCTCATATCCTCCATGTGTTTATATTGTTTTTTCACACATTCTCCTCATTCAGTGTCTTTCAACTGACCCAGCACCCCAGAAACCATAGAAGACCCTTCTTATAAGCCCACTTGCTGGAGCACCTCAGAGAAAGGTCTTTGCCTCTGCATCTTCAAACCTTCCTGCTCTTGAGAAACACAGAGAAGGACCCCAGGCTGCAGGAAGGGGAGCTGCAGGCAAGCAATGCAGTCACAGTCACTGTCTTGCTGTGGTTGTCACAATGAGCTGAGACTGGGTCCCTTTACTTACAAGAAGAGTCTCAGGTTCCAGACTCTGAAAGGGGAGACTGGTTCAGATTCTCTCATCCCTTCCAACTGTGTTCACTTTAATTCTAAGGATCTAACATTAGAGGCGATTTTAAAGACAATCGGTGTAATTGTGAGATTTTGCAGAAGACCTGGAAGTCAAGGAAAAGAGAGAAAGGTTTTGACAGTTCCCGGATACCTAGCTGCATGCGCGCGCGCGCGCGCGCGTGTGTGTGTGTGTGTGTGTGTGCACGCGCGTGGGTAGGTACACACACACACACACACACACACACACACACACACACACACGGTAGGCAGTTGGAGGCAGTGAGAGAGGCTCGCAGAGAATGTGTCTCTCCTTTGCTGAGCACCCCAGGGATTTTCTCAACTTTACAGGTGGAACTGAAGATAAATGGATTAGCAGGTAAATAAACCTGTATTAAAAACTTTCTGAAAAATCAATTTGAGAGAGAAGATCTGGGAAAATAAAATATGATCAGCTGTGTCAGATAGCTTGAATAAATCGATGCCTGCAAGTCTAGTAAACAATTTCTGATCTACGGCTCCAACCAGTGATAGTTACCTCAGTAATTGGACCGTGGGATGAGGCCAAGCCAGAATGAAAGGCATTAAAAATGCTGTTTCTTCAAGTGAAAATTAATTTATTTGCTGACCAACAAAGACCAAAGTAATTTCAGAATTTTAAGGCTGGAGAGACATGGTAAAATTGTGTCTACTTTTCACTCCCCTTTAAATTAGACATGGAAATGAAGAAGAGAAGGACCTGTCCAACCCGTGCATGGTGTGCTGGGCACAGGGATGATGGCAAATGGTCCGAGGAGCTGGGCTTCCCAGGCCTCCGACTTCATGAGCAAAAAGGAAGGAGGAGGGCGGGCGCCGGTGCCCTGCGTCACAGAACCCGTGTCTGTGCAGCTGGCGGAAGGGAAACAAAGCCAACAGGGCAGCAGGAGGGTTTTCTTTTCTGCTCTCCACTTTCTCCACTCAACAGTGGTGAGCAGTTAAAGAGAAGTAGCTTCTGGCACTGGAGTAAATCAGCCTCTAAAAAAGATCTAGTTCATTGCTGAACTGAAATTAAGACCCAAGGCTGCGGTACATACCTTAGCAGATGAGGCAGGTGGGATGTGGAAGGAAACGTCAGAGTGGCTCTCCGCTGAAGGTGGCAAAGACACCTGGGGAACGGAGCAACTCAAGAAGGTCTGCCTTTTAACAATTCGGGGACACAAAGTGCCTTGAAAATGTGCTAAGAAAGTAACAACTATAATTAAGAGGAAAAGAATTATCACTAGAGTTGTACAACTCATCACGAGGTGGCTTCTGAGGAATCTGCGGGCTGGGAGAGCAGCTTGGTCTTGCTGTGTGTGCTTAGCACGTGTGAGACCCTGGATTTGATCTTCAGATCCCCCCAGCCCCAAATCGCTGCATGCCAACTAGGACGACTAAGCAGTGCATGATTGTAGCTACTGAACTGAATGAAGGATAGCCCAGAGCCTGGACTGCTGCCAGGCATGAGTCCTTTTTGGGTAAATATTGCTCCTCCATTTCTGTGTCAAAGGCCACAAGTTTAAGAATATCCCACTTGTACTAAAGCTATGAGGGAATAAACATCTCTGTTTCCTCCTGGGCAAAGGTGACCAGAAGAGTATGGGGCATTGAAAAAGGTGGAGGAAAGGGCACGGAACACAAATGGGCACCCTCTGCTCAGCATCAACTGCTGGGGGCAATGTCACCTGCAGGAGGAGAAGCAAACTAGAAATGCATTATTTAAAATGCCCAGGTAGAAAAGACAAAGAAAAAATGGTTGGAAAATGTATGAAAACAAACACATTTTAAATCACAGGTGTTTAAATCGTACCTCCTCAGTGGCGTCTATTAAAAATTCAAATGCACACATACTTTGACCAAACAATTCCACTTCCAGCAATTTAGCAGGCAGACTTACATGCAGACAGGTGTACGGGGTCATTAATTACAGAAGAGATTGGAAACAATGTAAATGTCCCTTGGTGAGGGGATGACTAGGAGAATTTCAGCATATCCTAAAAATGAAATACAGGAAAAAGAGAATGAAGTTTTTCATGAGCTAATATGGGATAGTCTTCAAGGTAAGTTAAATGAGCCAACCGTTGTGGTGAACACCTGTAATTCCAGCATTATGGGAGCCTGAGGTAGAAGAACCACAAATTCAAACCTGGCCTGGATAACTTAGTGACTTAGCAAGAACCTGTCTCAAAAGGAAACAAAAAAGGATTGGAGCTGGGAATATAACTCAATAGCACAGTGCCTACCTGACAAATGCAAGGTCCTGAGTTTGATTCCTGGTACCAAATAAATAAATAAATCAAACAAACAACAACAACAACACAGATGACGAGATGTAGCTCAGTACGAAGGCTCCTGTGTTCTAACCCCAGCAATGAAAAAAGAAAATTAAATATGGGCATACCACCCATGGTTTATGTCAGTGGCCCCCAAGCCTCATGCAATTATGGACTCAACCAAATCTAGCGTTTGTGATTGGTTCATTGTCTAGTGCTCAGATTGGTGGTGTGAGTGCTACACTCGCCTAGGGGTGGAGCCAGGATATGATGTAATGGTGGGAAGAAGGTGTGTCTCACCCTTTTGGCTTTTGCGTTTGCTGTTTGCAGCAGCCATAAAGGGCTGCCCTGCAATGCCACGCTGCCTTGGAGCTAACTGAGCGTGGACTGAAACCCCCAAGAACTGTAAGAAATAAACCTTTCCTTCCCTAATTTTGGGTGTCAGGTATTTTGTCTCAGCGACATGTAAAAAGTAACTAAGACAGCCACCATTTGTCTATTTCCGCAAAAACCAGTGAAGGGACAAGTGTTTGTTCACACACATGCCCACGCTCATAGTTATGTAGCACATAATAATTCAGTCAGTGATGGCCCACATGCACATGGCAGCCCATGCGGTTATAATGTACATGAAAACTTACTCTTACCTAGTGACATCATGGCCCCTGTAATACTGTAGCACGACACCTCATTACTGGGTTTGTGGAGACGCTGTATGAACAGCCCCCCTGAGGTGCCAGTCCTATAAAAGTACAGCACAGGCAATTACATCCAGAGGTAATACTTGCTAACAATGATAAAGGACTACGGTGCTTGTTTACATATCTACTATACCGTGCTTTGTATTGTTTTACGGTGTGCTTATATAAAACAGGTTACCGTGAAACAGCAAGGCCTGCCGTGCTACACTGACCACAGCCCCACGTAGCTCTGGTTCCCTGTGTCTCGTGGTTGTATGGAGGCCACAGCAGGTGCCTGCTCTCGACTACCGAGGTTTGTATAAGTGCACTCCAGGATTTTTGCACAATGATGAAATCACCTAATGGTGGCTTTCTCAGAATATGTCCCAGTCGTTAGGTGGCATGTGAGTGGACACACTGAGAGGATCTCTAAAGGAACAGACCAGAAACTGGATGCCTGGTTGAGCCTGGGTAAGGAGTCAGGTGGCTGAGGGGCAAGAATAAAAGATTAATTACTGTACCATTTGGTTTTGAGCAACATTATTAACTTATCTCCTATACAAAATAAATAATGTTTAAGCTCTAGGTTTCTGTTAAGGGACAAAAAATTCTATATTTTCGTTTAGTCACATAAATAAGTCAGGAGAACATTTGTTTGCTGAGCTTTCCTCCTTACAGAACAACAACTGAGCCCAGAATGGTGGCACGTGGTTGTCATCCCAACTACGTGGGAGGCTGGGGTAAGAGGATCACAAGTTTGAGGCCAGCCTGATCCTGTCTCAAAATAAAAAACAGACAGGGCTGAGGGTACAGCTCAGTGCTGTGGCATTTACCTAGCATGCATGAGACCCTAGGTTCAAGCCCCAACGGCAAAACAACAACAGCAACTTGGTGGGGAGCCTTTTCTTTTTTTTTTTTTTTTTAGAATCTTTTAAAAATTTATTTATTTATTTATTTTTATTTTAAAGAGAATAAAACAAAAGAGGGCAGAACAGAGCAGATCAGAACAGGACAACATAGGCAACACAGTACTTTACATTAAGACAACCAGACATTAACAGTAGCTATCACAATATCTCTTTCTCTGCTATAGTTGAACATAGTTTCAAATACAATAATATCAAACATAACAAAATAGTATAAAGCCATTCAAAGAGTGAAAGAATTACAGGGCATTCTGAACTGAATAACAGAGAATGATCAATGGGTACTATAATATCTCATTTTTGATAAAAAAAATTTTTGTTTATACTATCACACATATTCAAATCTCAAAAAGACACAATGTGATAGATAGAACCAATGGTAGTAGAAGAATAGAAGCATGGTAGGACTTCTAAGAAGGATGATATTAAATCAGCAATAGCTGTCATACTGTTTTGTTTTCTTCAAAACAGCTGTTCATACCATCACCCATGATATAGTCAAACAAAACAGAATAAAACCATTCCAACTAATGAATGAAAACATTGAAAGGCTTCAAAGCTATGAGATGGGGACTCATGCTTACCATAAAATCTTATATACTCTTATCAACTCTCATACTAGGGAGACTATACGGTATTTACACATGTGAGTCTGGTTTATTTCGCTTATGAGTATGGTCTCAAGTCGTGTCCATTTATTTATAAATATCTCGATGTGATCATTCTTTATGGCTGAGTATAAAAATGTACAAAAATGTATAAAAATGCCACAACTTTTTTATCCATTCCTCAGTTGATGGGCACTTAGGTTGTTTCCAAGATCTGGCTATCACAAATTGTGCTGCTATAAACATGGGTGCACAGATATCACTGTGGTATGATGTTTTCAGATCTGGGGAGCCTTTTCTAACTCAGAGGGCCTGGCCTGCTGCTGTCTGCATTGCTGAGGTCTCCACACGTCCCTGGCCTCAGTGTTGGTGACCCAGGTTCAGGGGATTCTTTCCTGTCTTCCTGAACACACAGACTGCACACTGTCTTGGGCTGAGACCTCCCTCCAGAACGCTGGCTCCTGTCACCAGCTGCTCATCCAACCTCCTCCCTCAGACGCCCGTTGCCTCAGAGCCACAGCCTTAGCTCCCTGGCTTTTAAACAGCAACGCTGCCCTTCCAGTTGCTCCAGGCCCTACCCTTAGACTCATCATCTCAGCCACATTTAATTTACCAGCAAATGCAGGTCAGCCCTACCTTCAGCTACCCCGAGAGCCCATCTCCGCTCGGCACCCCACTTGCTCCATCCTGGTCTACCCCGCTCTGGTTGCTCACCTGGACACTGCTGCAGCCTCTCAATGGATCTCACATTTGTTCTGCAGACTCGGTAAATATGACCCTATGAAAACCTAAGCTGGATCTGTTCAGCCTCCTGGCATTTCCTGTCTCACAGTAAAACCCAAAGCTTTAATTACTGGGATGTCCCCCAAAGCCCCATATCATCTCCTCCTCCCTTGCATGGCTCTGGCCACAGTGGTCTCTGTGTTCTTCCTTGACTGCACTAAGCCCAAGGCCTTCACATCTGCCATCCCCCTGCCTTCCAGACAACTGTGTGGCTCATTTCCTCACCTCTGCAGGCTTTTACAAACACCACACTCCTGATCTCTCTGCTCACACCCCTGCCTGGCTCACAACCCTCCTCCCCCGACACTTGTCTTTCCCTGCTTTCCCATAGCCTGTCTCACCATCAAGCGCGTCCTGGGTTTGCTTATTTACCTCGGATATCACCATCTCCCCACTTGAAAGTGCTGCACAAGGCAGGAAAGCATGCATGTTTTATTCATGACTGCTCCCTCCCTAGGGAACAGTGTGCACAGTGGGAGCTCAATAAATGCCTTCAGAATGCACCAGGCATTCACAGGGTGCCTCTCCGGGCAGCCCTGCATACTCTGCACCCTGTCCCCATCACTTTCTGCACACCCAAGTCTCCACTTATGCCACTTATGACGCACAGCTGGATTCCTTCAGATTCCCAACTCCTGCCGCACTGAAGTTGCCCTAGGATCTGGTCTAGGAATGGAACAGAGCTGGCATGTGGACAGCCAAAGCTGGGTAAGAAACAGGCTCAGCCCAAGGGACAACTGCTGGTCACCACTAGTGCTAGGGTTAGACAGGGTTACTGTTGCCTGGACTTTTGGTTTTTTGAAGGAGGTTAAAAGTTGCTTTGGGTTTTTGTTTTTAAAAGGCTGACTTTGTAACTTTTAAAATAAACTAAAAATGTCTTCAAACATTGAGGTCCTAAATTAACTACATCTTAAAGCCCTGGAGGTGAACCTATTGTTATGTGTGCCTCAGTGAGCACGCAGAGCGCCCTCTGTCGGCAATGAGTGAAGTTGCCCAGCAACGCCCTAGTAGCTAAGTAGCAGATAACAGCACATAAAAGACAAGTTAAATGCAAACGTTTGCCTTTCGATAAGAAGCTGTTTTATGTCATTGAAAAGTGTTACTGGTTTTTAAGAGGCAAAAGATGTTAATGTATGAGTCTTTTTTTTTTCTAAACTAAAACGTCAGTATTCAGGTTTCATTATGGCGTTGGCACTTTGCAATAAATGAGTTTTGGGTTGCAGTTTGGGCACCTCTGAAAGGTTGGCGGTCACTGTTCTAAGGTCACTGGTGTGTGACCTCTGTATAACTTTGATCCCGTCTGCCTGAAGAGGAGACATCAGGGTATAAAATCTACCCACAGTTAAAATAGGGCAGGAAGAATCAGACCTTCTCTCCCGTTGTTTTCTAAGGAAGGAGGATCCTGACAACTAAACACCTTGCATACAGAGCCTTGGTTATATGTGACGTGGCCTTCAATGCTCTTTCTTCTGCTCATAGACAGTGGTAAGAGTGTGTGTAGATACACAAGCCAGAGTGAGCCCTGGTGGATCTGAAAGAAGCAAAATCAGGGGTGAAGATTCAGAGGCAGGTAGAGTATGGGCTTGGGGCACAGAAGAAGAGCAAGACTGAAGATGGAAGTGTTCAATGGGGATTTAAAAATTGATTGATTATGTGGTCTGGGCATTGAACCTGGGGCCTTCACACTGAGCTACATCCTCAACCCTTTTTTATGTTTCATTTTGTGTCAGGGTTTCTTTAAATTCCCCAGGGTAGGTTCAAATCTGCAATCCTCCTGCCTCAGCCTCCTAGAGTGTACAAGACAACCTGGGTACCTCCCTTTGAATGTAGAACAATCACTGCAACATTAGTTAAATCGAGTCTTGTTTCTACATACTAATATGTACAGAGCCAGCTATACTATTCCATTCTCCTTTCAATTGGTTTTAAGTGATGCAAACAAGCCCAGCTTCCATAATTCTGGAAGCCAGCCTGACATGATCTTGTTTCCTCACGTAGTGCTTTCTGTAAAACATTGAGTGCAGCAGGATAGGAGAGGCAGTCAGCTCCAGGAGTGTCAGCTGGGTATGAGCCTCTAAGTAAGAGGCTATGACTTTCCAGGGCACAAAAGTTGACATACCAGAAACTGAAGCAACGGTCTCCAGAAACATCCTAAATGAGTTATGCAGATTGATCCTTTTGCATAGCATTTGCCCTGCCTATTGCAAAGATGCTTTTCTCCTCCACCTGGCTAGCCAGCCCAAGTTACATAGTTCCTGCCATCCTGTCACTCATCCTTGAACCACTCCCTTCTTCACAAGATAATAAATTCTGGTAGAGGCCTTGGATCAGGGTCTTTATCTTTGTACCCTCACTTGGATCAGAATTAGGACCCCCTTGGCTACCCATAACTTTGAATATGTCTTAGTCTTAGACATATGAATATGTCTTTACTCTCACCGTGGGTTGCATTGGAGGTAGTAGGTTGGAATTGCTGGAATTCCAATAATGTTTCTATGGGATTACAAATATAACTTTCCAGATTACAAGGTGGATTGGAAAAAGGATTACAATATTTGGATTGCAATACACAGTATTTGATTACAATATATAATATTGGGATTTCAGTACTAGAGTGTTGGAATTCGAGGTATGCATCACCACACACAGCACGATGGAGATTCTTATTCACCCAAAACTATGCAGCATTCAAGGCTGATCCCTCCCTCAGTCTTTATACAAAGCTCTTAGTAAAATATACAGCTGATCCAATGTGGTCACCTGTGGGATTCATTCTGGGGGCAACTTGAAGGGGAAGAGGTGAAAACTGACACATGAGTCCCTGTAGCAAAATTATTTTTAAACACTGATCAAAAGTTGGCAGCAACAGGCTCAGCAATTTCACCTCTAGATACGCATCCAAAAGAATTGATGACAGGTGTTCACACAAAAACTTGTCCATGAAGAAAGAATGTTCATTGCAGCCCTAGTTCAACAGCTGAGGTGGAAGCCACCCAAACACCCATGAATAAACAGAAGGGTGGACTAAAATGTGTGTATTCCAGCGATGGACTACTGTTGGTCCACAGTAAGGAACAAGGTTCTGATCCAGGCTGCCCCTCGGCACCCTCATGCTAAGGGGAAGACGCTGTCCCAAAAAGCCACATAGAACATGATTTCTCTGAATTGTCCAGAAGAGGCACGGCTATTGGAACAGAAAGTAGGCAAATGGCTGTCTGTGGCAGAGGGAGCCTCAGGAGGTGAGAGTCAGTTAAAGGTGTGAGAGTTTTTGAGGCACTGAAAAACATTTTCAAATCAACCATAATGATGGTTGCACAACTCTGAATATACAAAAGTCCATTGACTTGTACACTTTTATTTTTATTAGTCTATGTTTGCTTTGGGGAATCAGGACATGCATGTAACGCATCTTGGTTACGTGGGAGGGCTGTATGTGAGTCACATCTCAGAAGAGCTACTCGGGCATTTTGAGGCTGGAGGCTGCCTGTGGGCGACCGACAGTGCATTGGGTGCCCCAGAGCTCCTGCCCAAGCCACATGCAGGCATGGAGAAGGCCTGCACTGCGAGCTCCTCCGAGGGACCCCTCGCCCAGCTCAGGAATCCTGGGCAAAGGCCACCAGCCACTTTGCTATGCCAAAGCAAGGGAAGGGCAGAGGAGTAAAGAAGCCACTGGCTTCCTGCCACAGGGCCAGGCCTTCCCAGCCACACAGCAGCTTCCATGGCATTCATCAATTCAAGCTGGCACATAAAACAGCATGTGTGGTTTACAATCAAGACTCTAAGGGATAGGGATATAACTTAGCGATGCAGTGCTCACCTGGCAAGCTTGAGGCCCTGAGGTACCAATAATAATAATAATAGTAATAAGATTCTAATTTCTTTTTTAGTGGCATTCGGGATTGAACCCAGGGCCTCAGCACTGAGCTATATCCCCAGCCTGCTTTAGTTTTAATTTTGAGACAGGGTCTCACTAAGTCATTAAGTTACCCAGGACGAGCTTGAATTTGCAATCCTCCTGCGTCAGCCTCCCAGACTACTGGAATTAGGGCCCTATGCCACCAGTCTTAGATTAGAATTAAGGCCATTTTAATTTCAGAATTCAAGGAGGGATCACCCAAAAGGAGGAATATGGGGGGCACTAATGCTCCCTTGTCTGTTTGGTTGTTTTTTTTTTTTTGAGACAGAGTCTATGTAGTCCAAGCTGATCTTGAAATCACCATGCAGCCCAGGCTGGCCTCAAACATCTGATGATTCTCCTGCTTCAGCCTCCCAAAGGCCAGAGGTCTGGGAATAACAGTGTGCACTGCTCACCTACTCCCTCTTTTTGCCTTGCTTTGTTACTTGAAACCCGGGAACCTGTGTCAAAGTGGGCATGGCCGTGGGTCTTCCAGGAAGGTCCAGCTTAGCAGAGACTGATGGGGCACAGGACTCAATGCCCTCAGCACCTTCTTCTAAGCACTGACACTTTCTAACAGAGGCATGGAAAGCACCTTGTGTTGAGCTTTGGGTCTGGCTGCAAACCTAACCTTGTTCCGGAGTGGGGCGATGGCGGGAGCTCTCCTTGACCTGCTCCTGGCTTCCCTGAACCTGGCCGTCTTAGAGGGTAAAGAAAGCCTAGGCCCTGAGGGTGAACCTGGAGGCCAGATGCTGGTCGAAGCTGCTAGAGGCAGCTTCCTCTTTCCGGAAGCATGGGCTAATTCCTGGGGCTTTGCCCCATGTGAGTGTCTTAGGTGCTTCCTCTTGTGAGGACACAATTTCCAATCCCTGCCACTTAAAGGAGGGGAGGTTTATTTGGGTTCACATTTCAGAAGTTCCAGCTGGGGCCAAGGTGGAAACAACATGGCCGGAAGGGCACATCCTGTCTGCCCGGTGAAAGCAGAAGCAGGAGGAAGGAGCCAGGGAAGCAGATTTACCTTCCAGCCACCGGAGCCCCCACCAGGGCCCCGCCTCCTGACAGCACACTGGGCTTCTGAGCTCACTGGTGGACCAATCCACAGATGAGGCGAGCACCCCACATCCAGTCACCTTCCAAATCATGGGGTTGGGGGTAGAGCCCAGATCAACACCATCACCAAGCTCTCCCCTTTGCCCCCTTTTGACCAAAGCCAGCTGCTTTCACAGCCTTCATCACTCAGCCTCTGGAACTCTCCACACCTTCACCTGCAAGACCAGCTCATGCCAACGGTGGTCTTTGCCGCTGTGATGAGTTGGATGAGCTAGACGAGCCCAGCCCTTGGGAGGCTGAGGCAGGTGGATCACCAGGAGTTGGAGGCCAGCCTAGACTGCATACTGAGACCCTGTCTCGAAACAAACAAGCGCACTAAGAGCTGGATGAGTGGTTGCCCTCGTGAGCAGCCTCAGGTGGGGAGCTGTGGTCCCCGGGTTCATGCTGCCTACCTGACCGGGCTCTTGCTCAGCAGGTAGGGCCGGGTGGTGGGTGACACCCCACGAGTCAACGGTGCTGCGTGAAGATCATGCACTCTCTCCGTGGGGACGCCAAAGCGCACCCACAGACAACTTTGAAGGCTAACTCTGCTTTCTCCCGGCCACGGTAGGGAGAGCTCTGCTTCCTGGGAGTTCCAGGGCATCGAGTCAGCCCGGCTGCCTGCCGAACCGCCCGCCTTCCGCTCCCATGCGCTGCCGTCCCTTGGCGAGGCGAAGTCCGCCGCCCCACCTGCCGCGGCTGCTGGCTGTTTCTGAGCTGCAGCGGGTGCGGTGAGCCGTGCAGGTGCTGGCTGGGCCCTGAGCGCAGCCCCGGGCTCTGCGGCCACCTGCACGCCCCTCCCCCTCCGCGTGCCCACCTGGGTGTCCGGCCACCATCAAGGTGATTAGGAAGTACTGAGGCTGTGTGCTTTCCTTTCCACCAAAATAATCACCGGGAGCCTCTTTGATTTCCAGGGAAATCGGGCTTCTTGCTGCACTTCCTGTCAGGCTGGCCCTTTGAACAAGCTCACTCCATAATTTAGAGTTTGAATCTCGTTTTAAATGGCAGTTAAAAATTGTATGTGGCAGTTCACAATGAAATTTAGCTTGACAGCTTGGACATAAAACTAAAAATAAATGACTTCACATCCAAATAATAAGTAATAACAATGTTAGCCTGCATAAGAATAGCAGGGCTGGATTCAAATACAATATTAATTTTAGGAATATGAGTGACTGGGGAGAGACAGAGGCAAAGAAACAAATCCTTCATATAGCAATCGTCTCCTCTTATCCCCCAGGCAACTGGCTGCCTTTCACCTCCACGGCACAGCAATTATGTGGTGTAATGGAGGCAGCGCAAATAAGCAGAAAGATTTTATTAAACCAAATGAGCAAATCATCTGCGTATTATTGCGATTTGATTGACACTGACAAGTGTCGAGCAGACGCGGATGTGAATATGATGAAGAAGCTTGCAGGAAAGCTCTTGATAATGTTACTCTTGATAAAGTTGCCTGGCCACCCTCTCTAAGTAAATAAAGAGGAGAGGAATATGACGCATATTAATTCACCCAGTTTGCAGCCCACTGGAGGGACGGGAAGGGGGGAGGAGTTGCAGTGGGTTTGGCGTATGGCATTTGATATGAATACCAAAATTGCATTCATGATTCACATAGACTTTACGATAATATATTAATATTAAAACTAAAGGTCATTCCACATAACAGTTAAGCTGCCTGAGCTTCAACCTTTATATCAATAATGGACTCTGGAAAGTAAGTGAGAAATATTTGAATACTCTAAAAACGATTTTTTATTTTTTTTCTTTTATTTGGGAGGATTGCTGGTTCACGTCACCCACCTGCCCTCTCCAGGGACAATTAAAGGGCTACCCTCAGGATGGCTGCATCTGAGACAGCTGGGGCTGCCAGTGAGAAAGGTGATTAATTGCCACAGGCCTTCGGGCCCTCGTACACCGCTGTGTTTCACTAATGATTCCCTTATGAGCTGGCGGAGCTGGTGCTGCCACCGTCGGGCGGCGTCAGCATAAAACTTTCCTGGGCTGCTGGGGCGCTCGGAGGGAAGGGCCCAGCACCCGGAAGGTTCTGTCTAGGACGATTTAGGGGAGTCCTGCCCGGAGGCAGGGGACCAGCCAGGTGACCTCTGCAGCTCCCTCTGGGAGGGGGTTTGCTCTGATTCTGTTATCCAGGCTGGCTCAGACAAAAGAGCTTGTCCAGGGTGGGGAGGACCCGGACACTTCCCTAGGAGAGAAACCCAGAGAAGGATACAGGGAGAGATGAGGTCTGCTAGTCCTCGCGAAGGATAAAGAGCCATTTCCACAATTCAACTGGCAGCTGGAGAGGAGAGCCAGAAAGTTTACGAGGCCCTGGGAGCCCATCACCAAGTCCAGGCTGTGAGAGCAGGGTGGGAGGGGTTAGCTGGTGGGGCCACTAAAGCCCTGCATGGCTCAGAGAGGAGATGTCCCGTTCCGTTTAGTGATCTCACCAGGGGCCTAAGTTGGCCGCAGTGAGCGTATTCACTCCACGGACATTGGCAAACACTACAGAACAGGAAAACAGCTTATCAGACAATCTGTTCTCATCCCCAGGGAAGCATTGTAGCAGCCAGAGTTCTCCACCAGCCCACCCAGCAGGGGCCGGCCCAGCAGCATGGGGGGAAATTTCACTTTCACCAAGTTGCTGCAGCCAGGACCTCCCCAGGGCCTAGAAGCATGGCTATTTTATCTAGAACTGAGTCTTCCCGTACCTCAAATTGGTTAAAAAAAAAACCAAAAAAACAAAACAAAACAAAAAAAAACTATGAGAGGAGAAGAAGAGTAGATTAAGTCCAATCTAATACCGGAACTCTAACATCTCCGTAACTTCCTGCCTCTTTTGGGGAAAGAATCTGGGCTCTGATTTCTGTTTTCCGGCTGCCCGGTCAGCTCCGCTCCCCAGTTGCACATGAGTAAACTGAGTGGGTTACAGAGCCCACCTTGAGTGCCTGGGTCTCCCTGAGCTTGGCTTTGCCTTGTCCCTTGGCTACTTCTCACCCCGCCAGCACTCTAAAGACATAGACTCCTGACCTGGTTTCTGATTGTCCAGCCCGCACTTCCGGAATGGCTCAGCCTCTCCTCACGCAATGTCAGGTGGATGAAGAGGCAGGAGCGTCTCTCTCGAGAGTTTGAGGGAGAGTTGGGGCAGAAATATCTCTTCCTTGGTCTCCTCCATCCCCAAGATGTCACATCTTTCTCCCCAGGCTGTGAGATGAGACAGGAAGTGAGGACACAGGTCCAGCTGCCTCCCTCCCCACTCCCACCTCTACCAAGGTCATGACCGCTGCCTCAGTGGCTTCCAAACTATGAGTAATGTCCCATTCCTGGGGGAGGAAATAACATTAATGGGTCATGACCCACATTAATAAAAGAAAAAAGCAAGCAATGAGGCAATAGCACATTTAACAAGGCTAAGAATTGTTTTTCCAAAATTCACTTTGTGCATTTGCATATGTGCATTTTTGCCCACAAGTCAGGGAATGGCGGGTCTGAAGGCCACTCTTCTGCATCATATTCTGTCACAGAGCAGTATGCCCCGACCCTGGAGGACATCAGGATATTCTCTCCATGCTGGGAGGTCACCACGCCTGAGGCTTCCAAGTATTGCTCTTGATATGCTTATGAAAAAAAAAATTTTTTTTTTTTGGTACCAGGGATTGAACTCACGACCTCGCGCTTGCCAGGCAGGCGCTTAAGCCACTGAGCTAAATCCCCAGCCCGCTTATGAAATTTTTAAAAATCGAGAAAATCTTCAAGCAAGTTTGGCTTCCCATGTGAAAATCAAATTGTGAATATCACAAACTGACCCTAATTCTTTCCCTTGTGTTCCTTCTGCAAATTCTGTGGTCTCCTCCTGCTCCCAAAAGACGCCCGATTCCTCCAGTCAACTGGAGAGGCTCACACTCAAAAGACCAAAGAAAGAAGGGGGTGAAAGCTTTTCTCCCGACCTCTCCCAGCACACGGAAGGAGCTGTCCTGCCGAGCCCTCCGCTTGCCATCTACTGGGCCCTGCCCTCCCTGCTCCGCTGTCCACCCTTAGCGACCGTCACTGGGTTGTGCTCCCACCTGAGCTGCTCAGAGAGCTGCTCACGCACCGCAGAGAGGCCTCGCTCAGGACACCTGCGCGAGCCACACTTGGATTAATGAGAAAATGGTCCCTGCCACCAGGGGGCAGGCTGGGACTGTCCTCGCCACTGCTGTTGCCACCTCTGCTCCGCTCACATTGAGCTCCAGGAGACCGGAGGTGCCTCTGTTCCTCTGCCCACTCCTCCCCAGTCCCAGCAGAGCATTGGAGCACTGGGGAGCACTCGGGATAAGGCCACAGGAGGAACAGGGACGTGGGTGCATTTTCCTAAAGTATCCCCGCAATAGCTGCTGGGAATGCCGGTAGCGCAGAGACCCCGCCGCATCATGTCATCATATGAAATGCATCCAAAACACCCTCTGTGTGTTCTTTGATGAATTTGTTAACAGACAGCAACCTGAGAAATGAATTAAGTGATTTCTGATTTGTCTGGTACTCTTTTAACGAAATGTTCTCACTTCCGTTTGTTGCTGTTGTACCACTGTGTTTCAGGAACCCATCACTTAAAACAAATGTGCAGCTCACACTGTGATTCGGTGGGGGTAATGCAAGTTCTTTATTATGCCTTTCCGCACATTGTGCTGCTGCTAGTAACAGTGAGATACACTCTCATCAATATACTTTACACCTGTGTATTTAAGAATTTACACCAGAATAACAGTATTCTCTATTTAATTCTGAATACTGGTGTGAGAGGAAAATAAATAAGGCTCTCTCTATCTATCTATCTATCTATCTATCTATATATAAATTCTATGATGTCTTAAGGGATAAAATCAGTCAGATACAGTCTAAATGTTAACTGCCATTTCCCTGAGTTCTTATGAACTGGAAACCATAATTGCAGAATATGCGGAGTCTGTAAGATGTGTGTACCCTAACCCTTGTTTTATGGCCTGTGTAACCAAAGCTTTATTTTGAATGAGCAGGCTGTTTTGCCAAGGTACCCTTTTCCACACGATTTTCCTGCTGGCTAAGCTCAGTGCCAATTTTGTAACCCGGCACGCACAACCTAAGGAAGCTGAGCCTAAGCTCCTTTCCCAGCCGTACTCATTCGCTTGTCTGTTCCATCAGAAAATGCGTGTAAGCACTGGGTACCTGCTAAGATGCTCGAAAGAAAGGCATGACTTCGCCTCCCGGAATCTACATCCCAGGAGAGGACAGATCAAAAAGAACAAAATATTACCGACGGCTCTGGGTGCTTTGAGGATGGCCACACAGTGAGGGGAGAGCAAAATGTTTAGTGGGGGGCTCTTTGGACACCAGGGGAGGTGACCTCAAAACTGAGCCAGCCAAGGGAAGGGCTGGGGGACAGCTGAAAGGAACTGGGGGCTATGCCCAAGGAGGGTGTGCGGCCACACCCTGAGAAGACCGAGGAATAGTCAGCCACAAGGACCAGCTCAGACAGGCTTAGAGAGTCCCAGTGAGAGAGATCAACTTTATGTTAAGATAAATTCAAAGCTAAATATTAATCCATGTCATGACTCTTTTTATGACTGCCCACAGACCAAGGAAAATTTAGATGCCCTCAAACTGGTGAGCAGGTAAGCAAGATGTGTAGACCACTTGGCAATAAAAGGGATAGCTTGTGGTGGTGCATGCTTGTAATCCCAGCTCTCTGGGAGACTGAGGCAGGAGGATTGAAAGTTTGAGCCAGCCTGGCAACTGAGTGACTTCGCAAGACCCTGTCTTGGAAAAAAAAAAAAAAAAAAAGGACTGGGTTCAATTTCCAGTACTGCATAAGTAAAATAAAACTGCATTGCTGACTTGTACAGCAATGCAGTGAGTTTCAAATGCTTTCTGACAAGTGACCAAAACCAAACTTCATGGCTGGAGATGCAGTTCAGTGGTAGAGTGCTTGTCAACCATGCACAAAACTCTGTGGAGTTTTATCTCCATAATGCAGAAATGGAGGGGAGCCAGACTTTGTGTTAGTTACTTTGTTTTTTGAGACAGGGTCTCACTATGTAATGCAGACTGGCCTTAAACTATATTCTCCAATCTGGCCTCAAACTCATGGCGAGTTTCCTGCCTCAGCCTTCCAAGTGCTGGGGTTACAGGCCTGTACTACCACACCTAGGTAGGTACCTGTGTTGCATGACAAGTCATCCTGAAACGTGATGTGGGAAGGAAGTACAATGCTGCCACTTATCTGGAAGGAAATCTGAGTGGTAAAGTACCTACCTAGCCTGCATGTCACCCTGGGTTCCATCCCCAGCTCCGCAAAAACAAATTTTAAAAAGGCTGGCGAGACATTAGTGAAATAAATAAGAACCATATTTATAAATATAGCATTGTGTCTCTAGTGTAAAAAGTAATAAGAATTGTAGGAATAATAAAACCTAAAATGTGTAATTGCTACTGTAAAAAAGAGAGGAAAAGAAAGTGTTCTAAGGATATAATTACACGTATGTTTAAGTGTGTAAGATGAATGACCATATTACTGTTTTTTTGTTAGATCATGGAGTAGAACTGCTGACAGTCTCATTGCTTGAATGTGTACTTTGTATGTTTTAACTTTGTAACTTGAACAACTATTTCCAAGATGACAGTATGTAAGTTATCAAGTAATGGTTTCTCAGTATTTTTTGTTCTTTTCTTTTTTTTCCTCAGAATTTTGTATTGTTGCTACCCTTTTTTTCTATTTTGTTTGTTTTGTTTTTAAATAAAATTTTTTTTAAAAGGCTGAAGAAAAAACTTGATAAGCAGCACCCTCACCACTTGTAGAAGTTGCAGCGAGGTTGCTGTCTTACTTTCAGAGAGAAAGAAAGTTCTGTGATTCTCCACAAATGAGCCTGTCCCTGGAGCTCTGCTAAGTCGGAGAGATGGAGCCAAGGGATTCGCACTGCTCATTATTCACATTTCTGGAAGCAAAATGTGCCGTCTCACTGAGTCAGCTGGCAACAGTGAAGTGCCCTGTGACATACACGCTAGGAGCTGTGACAGGATGGCCCTCCAGAGGATGCACAGCCACGGAGCTCAGTGCTGGCTCCCCTGAGGACACCCACAGGCCTCAGCATTGCGCCTCAGTTTCTCTCCTCTGCCCAAAGTGGCTAGGGCCCCATCTCTGAGGTCCCTTCCACCCATAAATCCCTAGGCGTCATTCTGTGATTTAATGACAGACAAACCAGAGGTTCCCGCAGCCGCTGAAGTCTACCATATGTGCTTCCCAGGGACATTTGGATGCCACCTGTCCCCTTCCTGCCACATCTGTGCACTGCCTGCTCTGCTGTTGACTCAATCTTTTCCTGCAAATAAATTCACATTTTAAAACTTAGATTGAAATGTGTATATCTTAAAAATAAACTGTGTCACAAATGGTTCAGTGGGGGAAAAAACAGCAAGACCAGCCACCTAGAAGACAACCAAATAAATTCAAAGAAAGCAAAGCAATGTTGCCAACTTCTGGTTCCATACTGTTGGTATTGGAGGCTTGGGTTTCCGTGTGCGTTTTTCAAGGAGGTGTGATTGAAGAGAGGTATTAAAGACCTATTAGCACCAAGCTGAGGTGTTCTTGTTTTATCCAAAGGCTTAAGAGATAATTGAAAAAGGAATAGCTTTGTCCTTTGGTGATTTAGTGTTATTTAATGCTGCCCCTACGTGCTCCCTAAAGCCATTTCCCATTTTATACTGATACGCCTTCCACACTTTCAGAAATGTTAAATTTGGCACGCATTATAATAATTTAGGAATTGGTTCCTTTGCTTCCCTTGACTAAGCCTAGAGCCAGGTGGCTCCTGGGTTAGCCATCTCTGCATTCCTGCCAGATGTCCCTTCTGACCCTTGAAGAGCTCAGCAGCCAAGGAAGACGTGGCCAGAGTGAACGTGAGACCAGGCAGCACCTTCTTGGCCAGGCTGCAGTTTTAGTCCTGTTGACTGGGGCAGGATGGGATTGTGGGTGATGGTTAAAAGGTACGGGGTTTCCCTTTCAAGTGATGAAAGTGTTCTAAAATTGACTGCGGTGCTGGCTGAAAACCTTTAAATATAATAAAAACTGAGGAAGGATTTGTTCAGATGGGTGACTTGTATGGGATGTAAATTACATCAATAAAACTGTTACAAAAACAACAAGGCTTTGCAAACCAGCTGTGCAGTCTGGGAGGTGTTGGGCACTGCATCCCGATGAGGTTGCGTAGCGCAGTGGTTCCCAGCCCCAGCTGTAGGGAAGTCCCTTGGCCGCTCCTGGACCACTCCCTGGGAAGCTCGGGGCTGCTGCTGACCTCCCCAGTTTTCAGTTCCCTCTGTGATTCTTACAGGTGACAGGCTGAGGACATTGAGTCAGGAAATTTAGAGATAAGGAGGTAAACTTTGCTCTTTACCAGAGTAATTCCCTTCATGATGGATAACTCCTTGTCTACCCAAAGATAACTCGTCCATTTTGTAACCTTTGAACATAAGTCAGCTACGTGAAAAGCTATATGCTCAGTACCACTACTCACTGAGGAAATGCAAATCAGAACCACAAGATACTACTTCACACCCAGAATGGCTATGATCAAGAAGTGAAACATAAATGTTGACAAGGATGTGGGAAAACTGGAACGCCCATGCATCACTGATGGAAATGTCAAATGGAACAGCTGCAGCTGAAAACTGTATGGGGTGCCTCAAAAAAGTCAACCATAGAATTACCATATGATTGCAGTTCAACCCCTAAGTATATGTATATCCAAGAGAAATGAAAAACACGAGCTGGGTGTGGTGTTACATGCCTGTGATCCCAGCACTCTGGTGGGGTGAGGCAGGGAGGCCACAAGTTCAAGCCCAGCCTGAGTAACTTAGCAATTTAGGGAGATGCTGTCTCAAAATGAAATGTGAAAAAGGGTTCAGGATATAGCAAGGCCCTGGATTTAATTCCCAGTGTCACAAAATAAAACACAGACACACACACACAAAACAAAATAAAAAATAAGAAAGAAATCAAAACAAGTACTCAAGTAAATACACACATATGCACAGTATAAAGAATCTAAGTGTCCATTGACAGCTGAATGAATAAACAAAACATTGTATATACATACATTTATGGAAGCACAAAAGAAATAGAATCCTGATACATGCAACAAAATGAGTGAAACTTGAAAACATGCTAAGAGAAATAAGCCAAACACAAAAAGACAAATACTGTATGATTCCACATATGAGGTACCTACAATAACCAAATGCCTAGAGAAACTAGAACAAGTCCATTTTTCATTACTATAATACATTATTGAGACACTCAATTATGAAGAAAAATGGTTTATTTAGCTCACAGTTTTAGAGGCTGAATGTACAGACAACATAGTGTTGACTCTAGTGGGGTGTCCCTTTGATTGTGTCACTTTGGTTGTGCAATGGCACAAGTGTGTGTGGGAGTGTGGAATGCATGATCACATCTCGAGACAAGAAGCCAAAGGGGCCAGGGCCCCCCAGTCCTTCAAAAAGCAGCATCACCAATGCCCTAAAGACATCTCACTAAGCCCCTCCTCTTAAAGGTTCCACCCTGTCTCCCAGTCTTGCCACACAGGGGACCAAAATTTAACCAGTAAACCTTGGAGGACAAACCACATCCACACCACAGCAGTCACCAAAGGCCAGTGGGAGATAGGAATGGCAGTTAGTGTTTAATGAATACAGAATTTCAGCTTAGGATGACAAAAGTTTCTGGCAAGGATTAGTAGTGATGGTTGTGTAATGCTATGAGTGTACTTAATGCCACTGAATTGTTCACTTAAAGACCTTTGAGCTGAGAGTGGAGGCACATGCCTGTAATCTCAGCACTCTGGGAGGCTGAGACAGGAGGAATGCAAGTTTGAGCCCAGCCTGGCTGACTTAGTAACTTAGCAAGACCCTGTCTAAAGTAAAAACTAATTTAAAAGGGCTGGGGAAGTAGCTCTGAATGGAGATCCCAGGTCCAATTCCACACATGCATCACACACACACACAAAGATAATTATGTAGATTTTGCCACAATTAAAAAAGAATTTAATGAATTGAAAAAAGAAAAATCAGCAACCTTGGGCCCTCCTGGGTGTAGGGTGATGTTTCCAAACTCCACAGGGCAGACTGGTCAAACTCAGTGGTGCGGGGACCTTGTGCACTCAGGAACTAATCCAGAGGGTGGCGACTGCATACTCAACATTTTTTCACCTCAGCTCCCTCAACAAAGTGCTGACAACAATACTGTGCACCGATTTGGGTGTGGTGCGGACTGAATGTAGTCCGTTTCCTGTGCCACAAACTTACCGGTGTGCGTGCACAGACGTGCAGCACACTCAGCAGGCAGAGCAGCTGCCACACAGCAAGTGCTCGGTGACGGCTTCTGGCACCACTGTCTGAACCAGTGCGCCCACAGTGAGGGCTACCCTGACTTTGGTCTCCATTCAAAAGTTAGAGAGTATTTCGGGGGTGATGGAGAGTTCTAGAATTAGGCAGTGGGAATGGCTGCACGCACGGCCTTCTGCGTACACTGAAACCCACTGGGTTGACATTTTAAAAGGGACGGTTTTATAACACATGAATTATGTATTTAAACAAAAGGTAGTGTACACAGTCGTGGAAAATGATACACAACTGAGAGAAAGCAGGGCCAGGTATTTGTTAGGCCTTGCCATACTCAAGGCCTTCTCCCCTCCAGTCAGAAAGGCCCAGGTGCCGTTGTCTGTCAGAGCGCCCCCTGGTGGTAGTGGACAGCCAGGGCTGACATCCTGTGGGCCTAGTCACTTCCAATCCCTCAGGGCAGCCAGAAGGTGCTAGAGACCCAGCTTCTTGTGACCCCTACGATAACCTGCTGTCAGCTACTCATGGGGCCATTGGTGCCACAGGTGTGAAGGCTGGGGTGTGGCCAACCAAAGCTGAGGTCTTCTAGACCCTTGACACCAAGACTTGAGTGCTGTCAACACCTGCCTGCTGGTGGGCATCATGCAAGGCAGATGACCCATTTCTAATAAAGCACACACACCTGGGACCAGCCATGTCCTCTCGGGCCATCCTCACCTCGGGCTGCAGCCAGCAAGTCTGGTTGCATCTTGAGCAGGAAAGGTAGAGTCCTGCACTTTCTGGTGGCAAAATCTAACAAATCTCCTGGGGGATGTGGGCTCATGGTGAAATACTCAGTGTTCCCCCCCAACGTATACCATGTCCAGCCCTGATGCTGCGTCCTCCATTGAAGCCCTCTTCCATCCGCCTGATTGTGGAGCAAAGGGAGAGCAGATGGCCCCGAACCAACTCTCCCTGCCTCAGTTCCCTCATTTCACACCAGGGAATGCTGGCCTTGAAGGGCAGGTAGAAGGCGGTGGTGAGACAGTGCACATCACCTCAGGCTTGCTGGAGGTTAAATGAATGCTCAGAAATGCCACCTGCTCCGTGGTATGGACAAGAAGGACACCTGCCTCTGCTGTGCCCAGCTGCTGGAAGTGTCTCAGGTCTGGGGTCCACGCTGAGCACCCATGGGACCAGCGGGGGGGCTGGGTACAAGATGAAGCACTGGCAGGCAGAGTGGAAGAGACGGCCTGTGAGCAGAGAGTGAATTCCAAGCTTCTCAAAATGCAGTGACTCCAGGGTCCTCCAGTTCCAAGTTTCCTCCTGGGCGAGGAGAGACCATCCTTACCCACATGACTGTGAGGTGGGGAGGAAATCCGGGAACACCTAGTGCAGTTCCATCAAGGGAACAGTGATGATGGGAAACGGGAGGGGGCTCAGCAAAGAGAGAAAAGACCAACCAACTCATCTGTCTGGAGGGCAATCTCAGCGCCCCCACACAGGCACTCTGGGAACATCGCCCAAAGGGACGGAAGCGTCATTGCTATTAGGGTTCCTGAGGAAGGACATTACGCTTTCAGTATTCACGTTACTGTATGCCAATCACACCTCTGAGCAGCACTTGAATAAGCTACCTGTCCCTTGTAGTTTAAACTGCAGGTCTCATTTCCTTGGAGAAACAGGGAGAGAGGGCAGGTGTATCCCACAGGACAGGTGAAGGTCACATGGCACAGGGGTGGAGCTGGTTTCTGATTCTAGCCCCTAGGAAGTTTAATGAATATTTATGAGCCTTTTGTCAGCTGGATGGTAGGGGAAGTGTCAAGGGAAAATTACTGGCAGTGTGAGAAGAGTTCTCATTTGAGCTTTGCCTCAGCTTGCTGTGGAACTGACCAGCTGACTTCTCCTGCGGTTTCAGTTTCCCTATCTGTAGAATGGGGCTGAGAAAGAGGGTGTCCAAGGCCCCTTCCTGCTCTGGGAACCCCTGGATGATTGTTATATATACATCTTCATTTCAGAGACTATGTGGCCTCTCATCTCAAACTCTTTCCACAATAAGCAGTACCTTCCCTCCTAGTTAGAACTTTGATTCTGCTCTGAAATCAGCTTCCATTTTCTTTTACTTTGTATCCTAAAGTTATGAGTTTTCTAATTTCAATGACTTAGCCACATAAGTAGTGACGAATTATGTTTATAGGAATCATAGCACGCTTTCAACTTTAAGACTTAAAAGATTTGAGAATCTGGGTTTTTGTGTATGTGTGTATGAAGAAAAATGATGAATATCAGCCCTTAAAAAAATATCACCTCACTTCGAGACTTCCGCAGTATTATTGCCTCCTTTAATATTGGTGACAGCCTCTTGCAAATGTATCACAAGTTGGCATTTATTAGTGTGAGGCACAAGTAAGGGGCATGTTATTTGATTTGAATAACAGCTCGGAGCTACAGTTTGAGTCCAGAAATATATTAGTCAGAAACAATCTCATTTAATAACACAGAAACTAATAAAAGAAAAGTATTCCAACTGATTCAGAATTGAATTTATGAATATTGCTTTAGCAGGATTAATGATCAAAACCCCAACCTGTTTGTCACATTATAACTGACTTTTCCATTTAAATGCAAAACTAGAAGTCAATGAGTCCAAAAGATTGTATATTGCTTTGAAGAAAACCAGTTCATTTTACATGTAGGTTTCCAAATTGGCAATAAACTTTAATTACAGGGTCAGATAATCAAATTATCATCAAATAGCCTCCCATAAAAATCTATGTTTGAAATTAATGAGATACAAGCCTGCCACTTGGTATCATTGTACCTCTGTAACTTACTAACCGACATTTCATTTTCATTTAGAAGTCACCTTAAGGACTTTCTCCTCCATTTCCACCATGTAGTTTAATTTGATTTAGCAAACATTTCATTCTTAGGCCATACAGTCCAGATTTTCATATTTCTCTCTGCATTACCCCCCTCCTTCCACTTCAGGGAGGCCTGCCTTATAATTGACTATAGGATTTCCAAATTGGCACGACTGTAAACCTTTGCAACTGAGAGGCATGCACACCCTGTGTGGCTTGGGGGACTCCTTGCCCTGGTGTCAGGTATCAGCATTCACATCATGGCGTCAGGTGGCCCCAGAAAACTTAGCCAGAGGAAAAAGCATCTAGCTTAGAAATTCTTAAATTATTGTGAAATCAACAGACATAATGGTGAGGAATGGTATTAAGCCTTTTACCTGCTTCACTGTCTCATTAGCTATGAACAAGCAGAATAATATGTTATGCTGTAAAGACCTCTCTATCTTATGTTTAAAACGATTTTGTCTTTTGTGGTAATGGTTGTTTGCGGTTCTTCTTTTTGGTTGTTTTTTTGTCAGAATGATAATGGTAGGAAGTAAGAAGTGATGAACCAAGAGGCTCCCAGAGAGGACTCTAGACTGGACACCTGTCATTGACACTTTCTTTTCATAAAGATTAAACTGTGTGGCAGTTGCCTGGAGTCCCAGCTATTTGGGAGGCTGAAGCAGGAGGCTCATTTGAGCTGTGAATTTAAGATCAGCCTGGCACCAAGAAGAGAAATAAATTTTTTTTTATTGGTACCGGGGATCAAACTCATGACCACATGCTTGCAAGGCAGGAGCTTATGCTGCTGAGTTAAATCCCCAGCCCCTAGAGAAATAATTTTTAAAAAGGACTGCACTTTGCTCTAGTGTTTTCTTACCATAAAATGGTGTGAAAAAATACCTGCCATGGATGCCAGACAAATTAAGCTTTTATTAAACATGTCTCAGACAGTGGTTAGGGTATACTTACATTACAACATTCCTTATTTATCTGAAATTCAAATTTATCTGGCCATTCTGTATTTTTATTTGCGAAGCTAGCAACCCTGCCATAATAGCAGTAATAAAGATTAAGTATTCAGGGCTTGATGGCTTCTGAAACATTAAAGGATTTTATGGTGATTAAGGGTTTCCCAAACTTGCCAGATCACTCAGCCATAAGAATCATCTGGGAACTTTGTAAACTACAGGAAGTCCAGGCCCCTCCTACAACTACCGCGTCAGCCAGTCCAGGGTTTGTCCTGGGAGTCTGTAGTTTGACACGTTTCCTAGGTGATTCTTGGCTTTGAACAGCTTTGGGAAACAGGGCAAGTATCTCTTGTCACTGCATCCCTGAGAAGTAGGCGGTGACGGAGTCTAATGGTCAGGCAAAATTGTTAACTTGCATTTCCAGCTGGGGAAATCCCAGCCCAGAATAAGGAGCTCCGCTGCATGCATAACCTGGAACTTACTGCAGAATTTTATGCAGTTTCATTGCTGAGAGAAGCAATCAAATTGACCTCTAGAGATGGGCAATTTGAAGGTATCTGAGCGTGGAAGTTGCTCCTGTCTTTATTGTTTCCTCCAGGACCCTCAAGAGTCCCCCTGGCTGCCACTGGGCATGTGCGCTGCTCCTCTGCCTGGGGCATTTCCCTGGCCACGGGGAGGTCCTCCTCCTCTCCAGCCTTCTCCGGAAAGGGAGATGGACTGAAAACTTGGGAAGTTCCAATCATCAGGGGCTTGGAGAGTGGAGAGAGGGTATCCCACAGGTGACCCTGCCTCCCCCATCTCCAGGTCTCCAGAGTCACATGCAAGATGTGGGACAAGTAAGTGAATGCTAAATTTCAGGACAGTCATAAGCACTGGGCGAGATACGTGCATTCAAGGGAGACTGCGGGCTGTCAACACAATGCGAATATTCATAAAATCTTTGGGTTATGCCAGCCTCCCCTGCTCTGTGCAGCTCCACCAGGGCCAGAACAAAAGGTTTGAGGTCAACCCATCACCTTCTCCTGAGAGGCGTTTGGTTGCAAGAGTCCAAGTGGGAGAAGCAGGAGGTCTGACTCACCCTCCACCTTCCCTGGAGTCCTACCCAGGCAGGCGGAAGTAAACGGGACGGCAAGCTGCTTCTTTGTAACAGCCTCCACCCTCTGGGACCGCTGCCCCTACTTCACTTTGCCCACTCCTTTTGGGGCCAACAACTAAGGCAGTCACATTTTATGTCCTTAGTAAAGTCACTCCCTCCAGAAAGATCACTCCAGCGCAATCATGACCCTTAAAACACCTCTGCCTCAGTTTCCATGCAGGTAGTTACATATGGCTCAAACAGTCTGGGATTCTTTGTTATGTACTGTTTGTTTTGTTTTGTTTTGTTTCTGTTCTGCTTTGGTTTTTTTTTTTAATCTTTTAAAAATTATTTTTCCTTTTTTATTATTTTAAATTAGATTTTATTGGTACATTTTTCTTGGATTTTGATAGTAGTTGCTAAAAAAGAAGTTTCTCCTTTTCACCAGAAGGCGGTTCCTTCTGTCCACTTCTTTCTCAAAAATTAACCCCAGAATGAGTTTTATTGTGCAATCCCGTTTCTAAGACCTGTTCTTTTCATGACAGCTTGAGTTGTAACCACAGCTCTATTTAAACCAAATGACCAAAGAGATAATTTGGAAAATATTTCAATTCCAAGAAGCGCAATCGTCAGGCCTTCTCTAACCGAGTGTGCTGAGTCCTAGGTCACAGCTCACATTTAGGAGGAGCCGGGATCCTTTCAGCGCCCTAGTGAATGTATGTTGGCTCTTTATATCTACGAGTTCCCTGTCTACGAATTCAGCCAACTATGGATGGAAAATATTTGAAAAACATTGTGCCTGTACCAAACATGTACTGATTGTTACTGTTCCCTGAACAATATAGTATGGCTGTTTATATAGCACCTATATTGCATAATTTAAGATGATTTAAAGTATATAGGAGAAGTGTATCAGTTATATGCAAATACTATGCCATTTTATAGAAGTGACTGGCACATCCTAGGGGAATCAAGCCCCCACAGATACCCAGGGACAACTGGAGTTGCCTGTTATACAGTTCCAAGGGCACCAGAGGAACCCAGGTCAACCCTATGAAGCATCCATGGACACAAACTGTGGATGGGACATGAAGGAAAACCAAGACGGGGTGACGCTGATCATGGCAACTGGTGAAGTGTGGGTGATAAAATTATTCTAGCTTGCTTTCTTCTGTTTTCTCATTCTCAGTCCTGGGGATTGAACCCAGGGCCTCTGCACTGAGCTACAACCCCAAGCCTTTTTATTTTGAGACAAGGCTTCACTAAATTGCTAAATTGCCCAGGTTGGGCTTGAACTTTGATCCTCCTGCCTCAACTTTAGAGTGCTGGGATTACAGGCTTCACCACCTGGCCCAGTTTATCCTATTTTTCTTAAATCTCCTAAGCTCTTGTTAATGTTCTATTGACTACATATTTATCCAGTTAAAAATATGTCTTTCTGCATCTTTTCCTAGAGTCTTTTGGTCCAAATAACTTACAAGGTAAAGAATTTATCATAGCCATCCTTAGCTGCTATTCTGCCGCCCTGCCCTTCTCCGGGGAGAAACGACTTCTGTGGTCAGACACTTCCTCCTGTCCTTGGTACTTTAGGAGGTAATGAAATCCTGCGTTGAGGCTCTGAACAGCACCCCTTAGCACTGAGGAATGCCCCATGCCTTGGCAGGGAGGCCTTCCAGGGAGGTAATTTCTCAGCACTCCTGGAAGGTTTTAGTTCTGATCCTGTCTTTGTCACTTTATTCCTCACTAACATAAAAATGCCCAGCACGTGCAATTTAAAGGAGGAGGGGTTTTATTTTGACTCATGTTTTAGAAGTTTCAGTTTAGGTCGGGAACCCTTGAACTCAGGAACAGCGTGGCATGCAGGTCTGGCGAAGGGGAGCTGCTCACCACACGCTCAGGCTGAGCTGGAACTTCTGATCCTACTGCCTCAGCTTCTGTTGTAGTCACGGGTTTGCAAGGAAAATAGTACAGGACACATAATTTATAGGATTGTTTTATAATAGTCCCTGAAAGAGCTGGATGCAGAAGAGTAGTTCTGTCCACACACTAGAGGTCCAAAGAATCCAGGCTGAGGGCCTGGATCCCACGACAGTGTCCTGCAGGAGTCCAGCTGGAGACTCAGAGCCCACGGCAATGTCTCATGCAAGTCTGTATCCCAGTGTATCCTGCACTGGGAAGGCCCAAAGGTCAGCAGTGGAAGCTAGGAAGTCTGCACTAGCGGGATGAAGGATCTGTGGTAGCAGGCTGAGGGATCTGCACCAGAGCCAGGAAGCGATGCTCAAGGTAAGGACCAGAAATCCCACAAAAGGAACCCTCTGATGGTAAGGAAAGCCAGTTCTTAACAGGAAAACCAACGAGTCAAGCTTCTTCAGGAGAATCAACAGTGCCATCTCTTCTTCTCCAGTTCTTCTTTCATGCTACTAGGAACAAACCTCACATGGACCTCCACACTCAGTACTACGCTGAATCAGTTCAACTAGGCGTTACAAGTTGACCACCAGTTGTCAGCCCACCACAGGTGTACACCATCATGCCCGGGGTTGATAGGATTTTCTCACAGATTATTCCTTTTTGTCTTGTTTTCCAAATTTTCTGCACAAAGTGAATAATTATTATTTTTGTACTACTTTTTTAATTTAGGAAAAAGCTAATATTATTGCTGGGGAAAAAAATAATAGAACAGGACAAAAATCTTCCTAGCCCGAGACTGACTTCCAGCTTCCATTATGTCCTATGTCAAAGGCATGGCACTGTTTTTCTAGGTTGTCACAAACTCTTTAGTTATTTTAGTCTTTCTCCTTTCACTAATCGACGAAAGGTAGCAGCAATAAAAACCTCTGATGAGTAACTTATGGGAGATTTCAGACCTGACAATATACTTCACACACAGACTAGCCACATAGTAGGTGCTAATTGAATGTTTGTTGAGCAAATGAAAGAAAATGTAATGTTGGTACTTTCAGGGAGTTTATGTGTTCCATTGTCACAACAGGGAAAACCAAGTGGTAACACAAAAAGACCAATTTAACTCAATTCATAACAAACAGTGGTTTAAAATAGCGCTTCCAAACCAATTTTGGCTCCAAGCGTTCTGGTATATTCTGAACAGCTGCTGATGCAGACGCAGCCTGAAATAAATAACCCTCAGCACCGGGCCAAGTCGGCGCTGGAGGAAGCGCGGTGGAGGGCGGGCGTGATGAGCAGTAATTGAGCGGCCCGAGCGGCTGCTCAAGTCCCAGCGAGGCCTCCGTGCTCCGGCTGTAGATGGAGCCCTAACATTGCTAAACGTGCTCCCTGCCCGCGCGGGGGTGGGGGCTTCTGCGCGGGAACAGGCAGCTGCTGGGAAGGCTCCGGGCTTCGGTCTCTGAGTGAGGACGGTCAGAAAACTCGGGCCCCTTTCTTTCCTCCAAGCGGACCGGCTGCAGAATCCGGGAGCCCCGGGGGTGATGCTCGGCGCTGGTCACCTGGCCTCACCCGCCCGTCCGCGCTGGTGAAACTCAGGGCCCCTCTGGCCTGGCTCCTCATTCCCTTGACTTCACAACCACTCCAGGCCTGGAGCCTGGGACTCCCCTGGCTTTCCGTGCTGGGTTGTGTTGCATCCACAGATGGGGGGCTTCCTTCAGAACCTCCCTGATTTGTTTGGTCTTTAACCTTCGTCTCCTTTCTCCCTTTTCCCTCTTCTTCCTTTTCGAAGACAGTTTTCGCTATGTAGCCCAAGCTGGCCTCGAACTTGAGATCCTCCTGCTTCAGCCTCCTGTGTACTAGGATGACAGTTGTGCGCCACCACACTTGGCTCTAATTTTCCTTCTCTTCTGCTCCGTTCTCCCTGAACCCCTTCTCTATCTGCCTCTGCCCCTCCTTCCCTTCCCCCTCTCCCCACACCGCTCCGTGTTGCCAGAGTCCCGAGAAGAGGCCGGGGCCCATCATCTCCCCATACCCTCTGCCTGACTGGAGGCATTTCCCACATCACTCTCCCCCAAAGTGCCCGTGGCTTTCTCCCTGAGCCATCCAACCTTGGGCTGACTTTCAGGATGCAGGTCGTCCCTCTCCTGTCCCCAGTGTCCTGAGCCTGTCCCAGCACAGTGCTCCTCGCCTGTCCTGTGTGATGACTGAGAGCTCCTGCTAATTCAACCTCAAAGAAGAGGCTCTTGGAAAGATGCAGGGAGAGGAGGAGGAACCCCTGTGTCTGACAGGAGTGACTCTCACAGCTGGCTTCATCACAGACAGGTCCCGAAGTCTTCAGCACAGCCAGAGAGAAAGGGGTCCGTGCTTGGGCTATGGATTTGCTTTATTTACCAAGAGGAAAAGTGCCTGGTTTTTCCACCTGGTTTTTGTCCGTGCATTGTCCATCTGTGTTCCTCCACCCCCCTCAGCTGCAAAGGCCAGGGAATGGGCATGTCTCAGTCTGTGGGCTTACATACACCTGTGTCTCTCACAAAAAATGGCTTTATTGAGCCAAATCCAATCTGCCTCATTGTGTGACCAGACATGCAAATAGACTTAAAGTGCCAAGTATCCCGGCTGACAGCCAGCAGGGAACCAGGAGCTTCCTCCAAATGGAAGATGCTAAATTTTGCCACCTACCTGAATGAGCTTTGGGAGGGATTTGGCCCAGGGTCTCCAGATAAGAACAAGGCTGGCCAACACTTTGCTTTTGGCCCTGGAGAGCCTGTGTAGAGAAACTAGTCAAGCCCACCCAGAATTCTGACCTCCAGAACTGTGAGATAACAAACTTGGGCTTGGTTTGGAATAATTTGCTACAGCCACCATGGAAAACTAATAAATGGCTGGTCAGGCCCAGCAAGGACTGGTATTTGTGCCACTTTGATTCAAGTGTTTCCAGAGAAATGGCCCCTCAGGTTCCATGTGTCCTTCCAAGTGTACAGTCAGCTGTGGAGAACTTCTCAGCAGGATGGCTTGTTAGGAGAAGCAAGGAAGGCTGGCTCTTTTGGGGAGAGATGGGTACAGGTCCTGGTGGCTTTAGTGTGATCTGGAAGGAACATATGTCATCAGATTTTTCACCGGACAAAACATCTGAGATAATTAACTTAGGAGGAAAGGTCTGTTCTGCTCATGATTTCATGGTTTCAGTCCACGGTCATCGACTCTGTTGCTTTGGGCCTGCAGGGAGGTGGAAGTTTGTGGTGCGGAGCGTATGGTAGAGCCAAGGTGCTCACCTCATGGTAGGTAAGAGGCAGGACTAGGGTCCTTGGTGGCCTCACTTCCTTCTGCTAGGCCCTTCTTAATGGCTTTGTCATTCCCCAATAACACTGAGGTGACCAAGCCTTTTTTTTTTTTTTGGTGCCAGGGATCGAACTCTTGACCTTGCTCTTGCCAGACAGGTGCTTATGCCACTGAGGTAAATCCTCAGCCCCCAAGCCTTTTACATATGGGTTTTTGGGGAACATTCCAGGTCCACAATCCAGCTATGAGGATGAGAGAACCTCTGGAGTAGTTGTGGATCAAGAACTCGAGGACTTGTCATTGCCCTGACTGTTGGCTCTGTGGCTTTTGTCAGACACAGCCTGGCATCTGAGAGGCATCTGGCCATGTGTGCATGTGTCACGTCCCATGCATGTGGATGACTGTACCCCACTGCTTACCTTCACCATTGTGAGGTCCAGCGCAGTGGGGGGAGCTGGCTGTAGCTCAGGTTTATTTGAACTCTGCTGCTCCCCTTTGAAGCAAAGGGTATTTGGAACCCAGGCTTTGAATTTGCTCTTCCTCCTCAACTAAACATTTGTTGCAATAGATTTCAAGCTAATAGTAGCCGAAGCTGCCAATGGAAATGCCCCCATGTGTCCTGGAGGTTGTGGTAAGGACTTCTTGATACTTTGATCTCTACAGCAAGGATTAATGGCATTTTCCAGTCCCCAAAATAGCCAGAGTGGGTGCCGATTTCCTGCTTTGATCACAGAGCTCTGGGGAACCTTGTTCTTATCTGGGATGAGAAGCTGTAGGCTTTGGGCTGAATTTCATTCCTTTCACTGACCAGGCTAGAGAGAACCAGGGTTGAAATAACTGGGAAGTGACCATGGATTCTCCTTTCTGTTGTGGAAAACTCCAAACATATATAAATCCAAAGAGCATGAAAAATCAAACTCTTCGTGCCCATCATCAGCCTCAGCAGCTAGCATCCAGCCAGTCTGGTTCCATCCGTACCCACTGCCACTCGTAGGTGAAAACCCACACACGCTCGGTAAGCATCTATCACTTCTGTTTTTAGAAATGAAAAGAATCACCTGGCTCATTCTGAAACTACACACTTTACACTTTCCTGTGAAACACCAGCACAGGCTGGAAATGAAATGTAGCCACCAACTCTTAGTCTTCTGGAGATTTGGAAGACACACGTTTTCTACCCATAATGGTTAACAAGGGTTAATCCAAAGGAAAGAATCTCTAAGAGTGAGATTTCTAATGTCTGGGGAAGATATTGTGGGGCAGGGAACATGGCCAGCTACATCGCTGTGCATGGAAGGGAATTTGGGGTTTATTTTCTCCCCCATTCCTTCTTGCACCTCATGTTCCAGGTCCCTTAGTAAGTGATCAGAAAAATTATTTTGAATTATCTCTCATCAAACAGTAGACAGTTTCAGACCTCGTGGGGGTACAGTGTGCCATGCCTGTCATCAAACTGTGCCTACTAAATGCCACTGGATGCTAAATTTTGCCTGCTGCCCGCTGGGTCTCTCTGTGACTCAACACCAGCACACATCACTCTTCTGCCTTGTGTCTTTGGACTAGAAACCCCCTAATATCTGACTGGGCTTATTTGGTTTTTCTTTTCTTTTTTGAAACAATAAAGATGTTTCGGAGGGATTCTGGACTGCATTAGATGGTCATTTCCAACTTCCATGTGAGACATATGGAAAGACTCATCAGCACTCACAGTTCTCCAAGCCTGGCGACTCCAGGGGATCACTACCAAGTGGAAAGTCCTTCCGGGCAGCAGGCGCCAGCACGCTTCCCATCTTGTCCTGCACTGACCTCACCACTTGCAGGAATGCAGAGCTTGACTGAGGATCACACCATGGAAATCATGAATCCCGGGCTTTCCTCCTCCTCACGGAGGTCTGGCTCACAAAACTGGAAAGCAAGGTTGGAGGCTGGGCACAGTGGTCCCTTCCTGTAATCACCATTCTGGGAGGCTAAGGCAGGAGGATTACAAATTCAAGCCCAGCTTGGGCAACTTACTCACTGAGCAAGACCCTGTATTAAAAAGGGTGTGAGGTGGGAGTTTAGAATATAACTCAGTTCAAAGGCCCTGGGCTCAATCCCCAGTATAGGAAAAAAAAATGGCAAGTTTAAGGTGTAAGGTTTCTGGGAGTGGAGGGCCTGGGCGCTTCTTTTGTGTCCTTTGAAGGAAGAAAAAAGACCACAGGGGTAGCTAGAATTGGCTGTGGGTTTGTTTGTCTGTTTTTTTGTTATTTTGTTTTTTTGCCTACTTGCTTAGTGGTAAAAAGCCATTAAACGCTGCCTGCCAAATAGGCTGCTTTCCTTGCAAACACAAATGTAAATTACTCTGGTACAGAGAGTTTAAAAGGCCCAGTAAATGTTTGACCTGCAGTAAATTCCAGCATGGAGGTGTTTGCATCCTTAGAAAACATATGCTTATAGGGGAACAAGTTAAGGGGTGACCAAGTAAAGTCAGATGGAGTCATTCACACAAGAAGGGGCTGGTGGGGTTAGAGATAGGAATATGCGATGTGTGATTAGCATCAGCCACAGAAGAGGCCCGAGGGAGCGAGAATGCCCAGGCAAAGATGTTCCTAGTGGAAGGAAAGATCAGATCTGAGGAAGCACCTGCTGCTCTCCGGTTAGGAGGGCAAGAAGTTTTGAGGGTAGACAGACGTGGAGCTATTTTGGAACATGGGACTAGGGGAGAGGCTGAGGGGAGAGAGACATGAGAATGACTATTCACAAACTGTGCTGTGGATAGGCCCAGACTCACTTTGGGTGTTGTCAGAGCCTGCTGCTCACATCCTGTTTTCTTCTCCATTGCTCTTGGTCACCACACTGGACACTGATTGGCATGATAGAAGCCTGGGACCTGAAGTTGTTCAGACATATTTGGGTTACAGAAGTTCTGATGGCTCCCCCTTCTGGAAGGAGAGGAGAACAGAACCAAGTGTGCCTCTGAGGGACTCCAGAATGGTTCTCACTAAGAAGTAAACTTGGTCGTGGGTTGGTAGAGTAGACCTCGCTTTCCTTTTTGATGAGGAACAGGTTATGGGATGGCTGCCTCTTGTGCACCTCCTGGCATTGGATCCAGGACCTGCCAGCGAATCCCCTGCCACATGTGGGGATGTGGAAATACAGGCACCTGCCTGGCTGGGAGCTGGTGTCCCAGCCATGTGTGAGGCTTGCATGGACTCGGCCTTTTGGGGTGGGGGTGGGGACAGAGCAGTGAAAGACAGAGGCACATGTCAGCAAGTCCTCCATCCCCTCAGTCAGGGGACTTGGCGGGCCAGCTTGAGTTTCCTGGCCTTCGGTCATGCAGTGGGTCAGGCCAGCTGGCTTGGAAGAGCTCTGTGAAACTTATGTCAGCCTGCATCTCAGAGTCTTGTTTGCCGCTGGACAGGGCCCAGCAGTTCCTCTGGGGCACACGTGGAGGCTCTGGACTGGGGTAGGGTCTTTCAAGCCAGTAAAGGATGGGGGACAGGAAGGTGGGCTGAGGATGGAACACAGGGTGGGTCTCACAGCCAGAGCTGATCTCCTGGGCTTCAGCTCATCATCAGCCATTGCAGGAAAGAATTCCTGCTGACCTGGAGGACAGATGGAGTATTTCTCCTTCCCTCCTGCTGGGAAGTATTCTGTGTGAACCTCAGCTCCCTGGGGGGCTCTTCCATGTGGGATGGGAAGCACGCTTTGAAAGGCATCTGTGGCCCACTGCACCCACAAAGCCTTCTTCTCTGGAAGTAAACAAATAAAAAAAGCTCTAAAGCTGAGGTTTATGCAAACACATGAGCAGGCAGTCTTCCTGTCTCTTCAGATGACTGTTGTTCGGCCCACTCCACTCTGGCTGGCCTTGGGAGGGAGCTCAGCCTTGCCTCTGAAGCCAGGGATCCATTTCCGGAGACGTTTTTGCACACTTGACTCTCATTGCTCAGGGTTTACAGATCACTTGCACTTGAGGGTTCTCCTTTGGAACAGAGACTCTTTTTTCCCCCCAAAGCCTCTCACTTCCTATAATGCTACCAGGAATGAAAACATCCAGAGCAGCCAAGAGTGGGGTGTGGGGAGCACCCTCCGGGCAGTGTCTCTGGCACACCACGGTATCCAGAGGCTGTTTGTCTTCTCTTCCCTGCGGCATGAACTCCCTACAGGCTGAGAGGGAACGAGACTGGCTGCTATGTGCTGGATGTGCGTTGTGTGCCAGGCTCTCTGCTAGATGCTAAGCGTGTCCCATTCCACTGAACCCTTCAGGAAGCAGTATTTAGGATTTGACTTTGTAGAGGAGGAAACTGGAGAGACTGTACCACATGCACACAAGGTTTAGCAGCAAGGGAAATAGGAGCCCACCCCCATGCTCTTCTCCTTCCCCGTGGGCAAACTCAGAGGCCTGGAATGGGGAGTTCTGCATGCTCTGGAGAGGAGTGTCAGTGAGGACGGAGCATCCACATTCAGGGAGAAGAGAGCAGAGCTGGATTTTTCCTGGAAGCCCCTGAGGGCTCTGAACCGAACTCAGAATGCGCCACATCGAGGCCTGCCCATTACTGCCCACCCTTAACGTCCTGGGTCAGCCCCAACCCACCCCCGTAGTGGTGGGTGTGATGGCTTTAAGTGTCTTCTCCCATCAATAACTCCATGTCAGGCCCAGCTCTTGGGGCTGAGGATACAGAGGAACGTAACACAGATGACTCCAAGACCTGTGGACAGATGATTCAGTCCCACAAGTGCCCAAGAGGGACAGAAGTGCTGGTGTATGAGGTACAGTAGCAGCAGTAGCAGCCAGGTGACATAATTCCTGTGTTTAGAGAAATTTCTTTGGTGGGTTGGCTTGGCAAGAACAGTGTGTGCTTGGAGTTATCTGCTGGGCCCTGGAGGAAGAGTTTGATGTCCCGGAGAAGTGAGGAAGTGGCCCTACACTTCTTGAACCTATAGAGTTGGAGGCAGGTACTGGCTGGTGCGATCCAGGAGAAATGAGGCCTAGAAACTTCTATGTGAAAGCTGCTTCTTGCCAGCATACGAATTATGACTAATCACTCTCTGTCACCCCAAACCCCACCCCTAGGACCTTTAGTGTCAGTCACCTACTACAATAGTGTGCATGGGAAAGATGCCATGGTTGGGAGCTGAGTAGCAATAAATGAAAAGGCTATAATATTAACTGTCTAGGCAACAGGTTAGTAACAAACCCTGTTTTCCTCCTCCTTTCTGCAAAGGTGAGTCTGGACAGTGTGACAGAGAGGGGAACTTAACTTAAATCCCATTACTGCCTGTGTGGGGTGCATGGCTGTGACAGGAGCAAGCGGGTGAGGCACTCAGGGTGTGTCAAAGACCCTGGAGACAAATCATATTTTAATGCAAGATTTAAAAAATAATATAAAAATTAGTTTTAAAACCCCACAATGAAAAAAAAATCAAGATTTTAAATAAAGGCAGAATCAGCATTACTGATTTCTTTTTTGCCTCAGGTTCTGATGTAGCTGAGCAATGCCTTCATAGATCTTGCCTTTAAAATTTTGATCGTTTATTTATTCATTGTATTTTTTGCATTAATTTTGATTTTTGGAAAAGATAGCATGGAAATGTGATTTATCTTGGTTCTTGAGTTTTGAGGCTCACCCTAATGCATGGCTGGTCCTTGCCCTGGGCCTGCATTAATGGTGGTAAAGAGTAATCCAGGAGCCTGTGGGTGTGTGGGGGAAGGGTGGATGCAAGTGGGCGGGAAATACCCCCTCTTGTAGAATGCTAGTACGGCTTTCAAAACGCTACTTACCTGCTGAGTGCTCCACTAAAGCAGCAGCCACAGGGTCTCTCTGACCTTCGGCCCTGCCTCTCCACCCTTTTTCTTTCCTGAAGCACAGAGAGGGGCTGTCTCTGAAGTCTTCCTCATCTGACTAAGGAAAGTTTCTCTAGAAGGAATGTGATTGTTGATGTGCTTGGACGCCCTCCCTGGAATCTACATTAATCAGCAAGGACTGGCTGGTGAAGAAGAGACAAAGCCACACACTAAATCCGAAGCCCAGGAGACTTTGTCCCAGGCTATCATTTGTTCTTTGGGCCATTTCCCCCCATCTTTGGGCCACCTTCTCTCTCCTAAGACTCATTTACCCTTCCTCTAATATTGGTTCCCTCCTCTACTTTTTGCTCCCTTTGGAGAGGTCATTTAATCTTCAAACATCTGGCCCTTTATATTAGTTTGTTTTCTGGTAAGTATATAAAATTACTGGTTTTGAGTACTTAGCAAAGAAAAGAGGTTCATTTAGCTCATAATTCTGGACGTTTGAGGGCACCATGCTGGCACTGGCTTTGCTGTGCTGGGTGACATCACAGCAGAAGCCTGAGCAGAGAAGAAGGATGGGAGGGGACTCCCACCTAACCGAATCCTGCCCCACTAACCCCTCCTGTTGAAGGCTCTATGAGCTCCCACTTTGCCACACTAGCCACCAAGCTGCTAGCACACAGAACTCTGGAGTACAGACTCCAACCATAGTGTCTTTTTTTGAGTTTCATACTTTGTGTGACTTTCGTGTATGGACCTGTTAATAAACGTGTGTATCTTTTCTTCCTTTAATGTGTCTACTGTCAGTTTATTTTTGCAGATTCAGTTATGGATCCTCAGGGAGTGGAGCAGAAGTTATTTCTAAAACCCTTTGAGACCATGAATCACCATCGACCAAAAAATATCTCTCCAGATGCCTGCCAGTGCCCCTGGCTGGGGCGAGCCCCGTGTTCACACATCACTGCAGGCAGCAGCCCTGGGCTCACAGGCTGTGGACCCAGATGGTGGGCGCAGAGCCAACGGGGCCCCTGCTCCAGGGGGGAGGGATTTGGGGGTGCCGGGTTGGTTCGGTTTTGTCTCAATGGGAACTTTCTTTGGATGTCTTTCCCTGACTCCACTGCACATTTCAAAACAACATTCTTTTATGAACAAGAACAGGGACATCAAATACTTCCACACCCTATGCTAGCAGTGCTTCGGGCCATGTTGCTCTCTTTCTTTTAAAGAGTTTCATGTAAGATCAGATGTTAACTCTGAATAAACCCAAGTGGAAAGGTTTTTTACTTCCCCCTTTAATAATACCAGTGACAATCAGAACAGGTGGAAAGAATATGTGCCCCTTACAGAACAGTTGCAATAGTTTAAAAGGGAACACTAAGTTGCTACATATGTAACAAACAGTTCTTATTGATGGTGAGAAAAATGAATAACAAACTTCAAGGGAAACTATAGAGGAAATATATTAGCAGGAAGAAAGATTTATTTCTTTGAACAGGGCTATTTCTTTGGTAAATGGCTTTTGTTTTGTATCTTGGTCAACACCAGCACCTTCCACTTTATACATATTAAAACTTGTATTGGTGTCATCCTGTATTACAGTTTGTATCTTAGTTACTTTTCTCTCATTGCTGAGACAAAACACCCAATGCCCAAAGTTAAGGGTGGAAAGGTTTATTTAGCTCACAGTTTGTAGAGGTTTCAGTCCATAATCAGCAGGTTCCAAGGCCGGTGGGCATGGCAGAGGGGCAATGGTTCATGGCTTGTTCATGGAGGTGAAGACAGCAAAAGCAACAAGCGTGAAGGGGAGGAGAGAGAGAGAGCAAGCCTCTTGCCCTCCTTTATATAGTATGCAGGCTACTCAACCCTGCTGAGTATAGCATTTATACTCATAATCTCAGCATTGGACTACGAATCAATCACATACTCTAGAAGCCCAACCCCATGACTGCATATCTAGACAGAGACCATAACATTCTGCCCCCGGTCCCCTAAAGACTCATGCACATTCCTTTATGCAAAAGGGATTTTAGTCCAGCTCTAAGAGTTGCCAAAGTCCTAACTATTTCAACATTGCTGAAAAATCCAAGTCCCAAGTCTCCTCTGAGATCTATGGCAAACTCTTAGCTGTGAGCCCCTGTACAAATGAAAAGTTAAACACTTTGAACATTTACTGGCACAAGATAAATATTACCATTCCAAAAGGTACAAATGGGGGTACAAAGGACTGGGGCTGAAGTAAGTCCACAATCCAGCAGAGTAAATATTAAGTCCTGTGGTTTCATGTGCAGCATCCAATGCAACCTGCAGCAAGTTCTGAGCTCCAAGAAGCTTGGGTGGCTCTACCCCATGACACTTCTGGTGGTTACAGCACCCATGGCTTCTCTCTCGGGCTGGTTTTGCTCCCTCCTTGCAGGTTTCCTCAGATGACTCACATTTCTGGCTTTTCTGAGTTTCTAGGGGCTCCACTATACCTTTAGCTTCTCCTTCACAGCTTCACACATTGCCCTCTCAGGGACATGCTGCCTAGCCTCCCAGGCCTTCTTTTGAAATCTCTTTTTCACCTCAGAACTCTTGCATTCTGCATGTACATAAAATCAGAACTGTGTAGATGATGCTAAGGTCTGATGCCAGCTGGAGCAGTAGCCAGGCTTTTCACTCTCTTAACTGTAGGGTTGAGTGCTTGGAACACTGGGCACTCTGAATCCAATTCTGAAGAACAAATTTTCTATGCTGTCACCATTTTGGAACAAGGTGTGGCTACTGTGTCAGGTGGTATCGCTGAACCCTTCCAAATTCTCCCCACAAGCCATTCCCAAGGGCTCTTGAACCGCATGGTCAGGTACAGCCACAGCAACAGCCCCACTCTTAGTACTAAATTCTGGGGCAGAGTGTTATGGCTTGTGTCTAGATGTCCCCTAAAGCCTCATGTGATCACAGGAGGCAGACTTTTCGGAGGTGAGTGAATCTACTTGTGATTGTTCATTGTCTGGTGCTGGGACTGGAGGTATGTGTGCTACACCCACCATAGGGCGGTGGCCTGCATATAACATAAGGGAGGGAGAGAGGCTGGCTCCTCCCTTTTCCCCCTTCAGCTCTTGTTGCTTTTGCTTAAAGTGCTCTGCCATGCCATAATCAGCTTAGAGCCAGCTGATTATGGACTGAAACCTCCACAAACTGTGAGCTAAATAAAACTTTCCTTCCTTAATTTTTGGCATTGAGTATTTTGTCCTAGCAACAAGAAAAAAAGTAATCAAGACAGTCAGCTAACCACACACTAGACAGAGGACCATAATTTGGAGTTTAAGAAATAAATAGTAGTCCCTAAATCTTGACATTAAAGAATTTGGAGTTGGATGGGATTTTGGAAGTTGACTAGTTCAATGTTACAATGCCCACCTTGACCATGTGTATATTCTGCATTTTACTGTGAGGAGGAAAATGAGAGTACAAAGGAGAAGGATTTAAGCTAGAATTACAAGGTTGGCTGATGAAGGTCTTTTTTTTTTTTTTTTTTTTTAGGTCTGGCTAAGTCATTAAGTTGCCTGGGCTGGGCTTAAGTTTACAGTCCTCCTGCCTCAGCCTTCTCTAGTGCTGGGATTATATTGTAGGTATGTGCCACCATGCTTGACTGGACCTTTTTTTTTGGTACCAAGGATCAAACTCATGACCTCGCATTTGCCAGGCAGGTGTTTATGCTACTGAGCTAAATCCCCAGCCAGACTAATTTTTTAATGAGATATTTTATAAGGAGAATTATAGTTCTAGTCTTTGTTTCTTTTATTTAGGTTTTCCTAGTACAATACTAAAGATTGGTGTTCTGAGTTGTCACTCAGCAGTGTTCAAGTGGCTTTGATAATCACTCATGGAATACCCAGGAGCATTCAAATACTTCCAGAAAAAAGCCGCAGTCACGTTACTGTAGCAATGCACTTTTTTTTTTTTAATTGGTACCAGGGATCGAACTCACGACTGCCTGCTTGCAAGGCAGGCGCATATGCTGCTGAGCTAAATCCCCAACAACGCACTTTCAAACTTGAAACTTGAACTTCACAAAGAGGGCTGCAAGGAGCCTTAACAAGACCTTAATTGTTGTGAACAGTGATCAAAGTGAATGCTAAAAATCTACCTACTGCTACAGGGCAAGGTACAGCAGGAAGATGATCTTCCTGTCTGCAGCCCTGGATCTGACAGCTACAAAATGTTTGTATGAGCCAGGCATGGTGGTGCATCCCTGTAATCCCAGCACTTGGGAGGCTGAGGCAGGAGAATTGTTTGCAAGTTCGAGACCAGCCTGGGATACAAAGTGAGCCCTAGCCCAGCCTGAACTGCATAGTGAGAACCTGTCTCAAAAAAACCAAAAACCAAAATGTTTCTGTTGAACATTATTGAGTCTGGAACATTTTATACTAAGTAGAGATCAGCCTCTGCCTGCTGGGCACTGCCACTGGAAGGCCCTTTCCTCTGTGCACCCAGCACGGGCTGAGAGAACCAGATCTGCCTCTGCCTGCTGGGCACTGCTACTGGAAGACCCCTTCTTCCATGTGCCCAGTGCAGGTCGAGGGAGACAGACAGATCCACCTCTGCCTGCTGTGCGCTGCCACCAAATGGCCACGTCCTGCAGATGCCCAGCATGGGCAGAGAGAACCAGCAGATCAGCCTTCACCCTTAGGGAGCTGCCACCAGAAGGCTCCTTCCTGCAGGCAGCCAGCAGGAGCAGAGACACACAGTCAGGTAAGCCCTGTGCATCCATAGGCCAACATTGGAGGCCCTTGGTTCCCTCAGGCAGCCTTCACCCAATAACAGAATCAGACAAACACACCCCTGTGTGTCTGCCACCATCATGGGAGTCCCAGTGTAGACACACAGGCTGAGAAGCAGTCCCACATTGCATGCACCCCTGATCATCAGTGAAGCCCCAGTGTAGCTGCATAGGTCTGGAGAGGCCCGCTCCATGCCCTGCTATCTCCCTGTAAATCTGGAATTAGAGGAACCCAGGTGCCTGTCTCATTCCCCTACACTGCCAAGGGGCAGCCAACATGGGAAGTGGCTGGGACCCCACAACCAGCTTGTTGAGAGGAACCCAGGAGAATGTCAAGATGAAGGAGCAAAAGGCAAACTGAGACCTCTAGCCCACACAGAATAAGTCTGGGAGATACAGTCATGGAAGAAAATGGAAGTCACACACCTGAAATCTCTGAGAGGATAGCAACTGCAGTAAGGAAACAACTTCATGAGATTGTAAAAGCAGTCAAATCAGAAACAATGTCTCTAGTAAAAGAAGAAATCACAAACATACTGAAAGAATTATTTAGCAGGTTTAAAGAAGACAGAGACAATAAAGAGGAGCATAGGAAAATGATGGAAACCTTGAATGAATGTAGAAAGGCAAAACCACTTGAAAGAGACTGAAGATAGACTTTCAAACCTTGAAAAAAGGATTGCAGCTAGTGATCGTGAAAGGAAAGATTTCTTGAAAATAACACAGAATCAGGAAATAACAACTCAATGGCTGCAAGATGATGCAAACTTAAGAGTGATAGGTGTAGGTGAAGAAGCAGGGGTCAACACGAATGAAATTAAACAGATAGTCACAGATGTAATAGAAGAAAACTTCCCAAACATGAGAAATGGATCTGGCATGCAGGTAAGTGAAGCATTTAGGTTTCCAACTAGCCACAACCAAAGTAAATCTACACCCAGACATATAATAATCAAGATCCCAGAAATTCAGCACAAGAATAGAATATTAAAAGCTGTTAGAGAAAAGAGACAGATCACCTATAAAGGAAAACCAATCAGAATCACAGCAGACTTATCAACACAAACCATCAAGTCAAGAAGAACTTGGAGTGAAGTGTTTCAAACCCTGGAAGAAAACAACTTCCAACCCAAATTGATCTACCCTGAAAAACTATCTTTCAAAATTGATGGAAAAATGATAACGAACAACTGAAGGAATTCATGACTACCAAACCAACCTATAGAGAGTGCTAAAGAATATTCTAGAGAGAGATAAAGCTCACATGGTTCCAGAAACAGCAGCAGAGGAGGATCACCAAATAAGACAGGCAATTGAATGAAAGGGAAAAGTGGAGGGTCAACAACAGGAGGCTAGCAGGGCAGAGACAAATCAATGTATGCTGGTTGTAACCATTAATGTAGATGGCCTCAGGTCAGCAATAAAAAGAAACACAGGGAGAGTGGATCAAGAAACAAGATCCACTGATATACTGTATGCAAGAAACACAGGTAACTAGAAAGGAAATTCATAGACTGAAAACCAAAGGAGAGAAAACAATTGTTTCATGTGACAGGAGACAAAAAACCAAAAAAACAAAAACAACAACAACAACAAAAAAACAAGAGTAATTTGTCCATCAACCACAGAATGGATGAGAAAGACAAGATTTTCATGCAGTGGAAAGTTACCCAGCTATAATGTAGAATAATCTCAA
>PVJX010009592.1:0-60464 GCA_004027295.1 Dolichotis patagonum | reverse complement strand
TTTCTTTCTTTCTTTCTTCTTCTTTCTTTCTTCTTTCTTTCTCTCTTTTCTTTCTTTTTGGTCCTGGAGATTGACCCTAGGGACATCCTACAGGAACTTTAAAAATATTATTTATTTATTTGTTTATTATTTTGAGACAGACTTTCACTAAGTTGCTCAGGTGGGACTGTAAATCTTTCTGCCTCAGTCTCTAAGTGCTGAGATTACGGTTGCTTACGTTTGATTACGATTACCATTGCTTTAAGAAAGACTTTGCAATACGTAGTGGCTGGAGTAACTGGATATCCACAGGTTAAAAAAAAGTTGAAATGCATTATGAATTTAAGTGTCAAGTGTAAAAATGTAACATAAAGGAGAAAATCTCAGGATCCTCTAAGCAAAGAATTCTTCAATTTGACACAAAAGCACAAGTGGATAAAAGGAAAAATTGGTCTTCCTTACAATGAACAACTTTTGGGGAATTTAGCTCAGTGGCTCAAGCGCTTGCCTGCTAAGTGCAAGGTTGTGAGTTCGATTCCTGGTACCAAAACCAAAAAAAACAATGAACAACTTTTGCTCTACAAAGACTATTAAGAAGAAAAAAAATGTGATCATTATGTATATCAAAAGTGTACCAATAAAATTAATTTTAAAAAAAGAACTTGCCAAGGAGATCTTCCTGCCTTAGCCTCCTGAGTGCTGGGATCACAGGCGTGACCACCATGCCTGGCAAGGACAAGTATCTTTCATCACTTGAAGCACCCTGGCCCCCTGCCCATTCCTTCCTACTCAGTTTCTTTTCCTTCCGCTGTCGTGCTGGGTTCCAGAGCAGTGCTATGTTCACATTGCAGAGGCTGCTTCTCACAGCCATGGGTCTGAGGTTAGCCTGGGCTATATAGCGAAACCCTGTCTTTAAAAAAAAACCAAACAATTATCTTCCATGGAAATTGCACCAGTTTCTACTCCCTCCTGTAATGTGTAAGGGTTTGGAAAACTGCTTCATCTCCAAGTCTCAATGTCCTTTTCTGCAGCATAAGCAAAACAGGGCCTGTGCTTGGAATTACTGTGATTACTGAAGAGGCTGTACCTCAAGTTGACTGTGCCAGGAATGGTACCGCATGCCTGTAATCCTGGCACTTGGGAGGCTGAGGCAAGAGGATCACTGGGGGTTTAAACCCAGCCTGAGCTACAATGTGAGTTCAAGGCCAACCTGAACTACATAGTAAAAACCTGTCTCAAAGGAAAATAAAATAAAACAAAACAAACACCAAACCCAAATAAACAAACAATTTGGCTATAGAAGCCAGTGCTCTCCAGATCAGCATATTGTTTTACAGTATTTTGAATCAGTGAGATGTTTTCCCCACCAGGCAACTGGGTATGACGGGACCTCTGCTCTGGCCTGGTTTTTTTTTTTTTTTTACTGGGGATCGAACTCACGACCTTGTGCTTGCCAGGCAGGCACTTAAGCCACTGAGCCAAATCCCTAGCCCCAGCCTGGGGTTTTCTAATAAGAATGAGGGGAATGAAGGGGCAGTTTCTGCACTCAGATCAGGAGAGTTATGGGCGCTACTGGCACCAGGATGCATTGTCACCTGGCACCTCAGCCTCCTCCTTAGGGTTTTTATTTGCAGGGAAAACCCACCTGGATAACCGGATTGACTCTAAGAACAGCCAGTGGGATAAAGGATCCTTCCCCCTGATCATCCGGAAGCTTGAGATGAAAGACTCAGGGACCTACATCTGTGAAGTGGATAACAAGAGGATGCTGGTGGAGCTGAAGGTGTTCAAATGTGAGTGGGGCAGGCAGGATGCAGACATCCCTAACTGAGCAAAGCCAGGCACGCTGGGCTGGGCGCCAAGCATCTTCATGCCTGCTTCAGGCCTTTGGTCATGCAGAGGAGAGAAAGGTCTAGAGAGAGGGAGATGAAAGGGTAGGAACCAGGGAATGAGGGAGAGACACTGGGGAAGACAGAAGCAGAGGAGAAGAGGAAAGGAGGGAACAGGAGGGCCTGTCCTGGACTGGGGGTGGCAGCTGGGTGCTGGGAGGGCAAGTGACATGGGGATGGGGACAGTGAAGAGACTCTCTTGGTTTGCTCTAATGTCCTCCTTGGGGATGGGGTGTGAGCCAGGTGATCTGCTCCCTCCACAGTGACTGCCAGCCCAGGCACTCGCATGCTGCAGGGGCAGACCTTGAACCTGACTGTGGAGGGCCCCAAGAACAGCAAGCCATCTTCAGTACAGTTCACCAGCCCAGCAGGTCAAATTTTCAAAGAGAAAGCGGCCATCTCGGTGCCCAGTCTGGGGTTCCAGCACAGTGGCATCTGGAAATGCACTGTCTCCCAGGACAAGAAGCTGCTCCATTTGAACATCTACATCTTGGTGCTGAGTAAGACGGGGTCTTGCTCTGAGTGTCCCACCTGCTTAGAGCACTCCCAACCCCTCTGCCTTCACTGCTGCTGTGGAGTGGAGGCAGGGCCTGGGCCCAGAAACCTCTGGGGCTGAAGGCTGACCTAAGGAACAAGCTGGGCCTTTTTCCTCAGGGAGCTGATTAGAGCCACCCTTCAGGGACCTCCTTTCTTTGTTGCCTTGGCTCCCTGGTCCTACCAAGTTGGCAAGTCCACTTAGCGACACTGGTAACATTTGGCACTGCACCTCTATAGTCTTGGGTTAGGCACTATGGGGAGATGAAGAGCCCAGGAGGCATCTCTAGGTGTGACATGCAGTACAATGTAGTGCATGGATTCTGATTTAAATCCTGACATCCGTAACCGCATGACCTTGGATGAGGCACTGAAGTCTGTGCCTTGGTTTCCACATCTGACAGTATGTGCTTGCAGCACTGCAGTGACAATTGGTACACCCAGGACAGGATCTGGCCCATAGTAAGCCCCGTGGAAGTGTTGGCTCTCCTGAGGCATGATACACACCTGTAATCCCAGCATTTGGGAGACTGAGGCAGGATAATTGCCACAGGTTCAAGGCCAGCCTGGACTGTATAGCCAGATCTTGTCTCAAATTTTTATTTTTAAAAAAAGCATTGGAAATTACACACCTTAGGGGCACAGGTTGGATGGCTTCTGTGAGGCTGTTCCATAAAGGCTCCCAGGAGGTGGGTGGGAGCTGCCCGGGAACAAGAATGTGCTAGACCGATGAGATGGTATGGGAGGGAGTCTGCAGAGGCAGGAATGGAAGCACTGTATCTGCAATGACAAGCTCTGTGTGGACCCATCTGGGCCCCCTTCGTTCTCTGCTGCCCCTGCCACACTGGCCACCCCACCTGCATGCTCCACTTTTCTCTCTTCCCTCCCTTTTCCAGGTTTTCAGAAGACGCAGATGCCCAACCCCTTCTACAAGAAGGAGGAGGAGTCTCTGGAGCTGTGCTTCCCACTGACCTTCGACAATGAAGGCCTTCCCTTCACTGGGGAGCTGAACTGGCGAGCGGACAGGGCTTCTTCCTCTCATTCCTGGATCACCTTCTCTGTGGCCAACAAGAAGGTGTCCGTACAAAATGACAAGCAGGACCCCAAGCTCCAGTTGGCAGAGAAAATCCCCCTGTGCCTCACCCTGTCCCCAGTCTTGCTCCAGCACGCTGGCTCTGGAAACCTGACTCTGACCCTGGACAGAGGCCAGAGGCTGTCCCAAGAAGTGAAGCTGGTGGTGATGAAGGGTGAGGGGCTGGGATGAGAGGGCGGCAAGTGCACTTGTGCAGGATGACCTCTGAGACCAACCAGGTCCCAAAAGAGGATGCCTAGATTCTGGTTGCCTGGTTGACGTGATCAAGTGCTAGCCGCTTTGGGGATGCTTTGCTTGTCTTTTGCTGCTGGAACTGAACCCAGAATCCAGAACACCCCAAAGCTAACAAGCAGGGCTCTAGTTCTGCTTTGGCCCAACCCTGGCTAAATATTCTACTGAGTGTGGAGCTGTTTTCTTGTCCTTTCTTCTAACAGAGATAACAAAATGCTGTTTGTATGCTAGAAGTGATGGTAATATCAAGATCAGCATTGAGGATTTTGAATTGTCTCCTATCATCTTAACACGCCTTGAGTAATAATGGGTAACACTGGATGCTCAGTACCTGCTGACCTCTCCTTCAAACACTTTACATGAACTCTTGGATTGAATCTTCGTTCTGGGATCAGGTCGTTAAGTAACTAGCCCAGGAATGAGCAGTAGTTAAGAAGTAGAGCTGGTTAGGATTCAAATCCAAGACCATCGGACAGCTTACAAATACATGAAAGGGGGCTGGGGATTTAGCTCAATGGCATAAGCGCCTGCCTTGCAACGCATGCTCTTGAGTTCAATCCCTAGTACTGATTAAAAAAAAAAGAAAGAAAAAATACATTAAAGGATGCAAAGGATCATTTTGACTGTTCTCCTGACCCTCTCAGTGCTTGAAGGGATCTCAGCTTCTCCTTCCTCTGCAGCGGCTCAGATCCAGAACTCTCTGGTCTGTGAGGTGCTGGGACCCACCTCCTCCACGCTGGTGCTGAGTTGGAAGCTCAAGGACCAGAAGCCCCAGGTCTCGAAGCAAGAGAAGCAGGTTCAGGTGCTGTCTCCTGAGGCAGGAACGTGGCAGTGTCTCCTGAGTGATGGGGGCCAGGTCCTTCTGGAGTCCACGGTTGATGGTGAGGATCCAGGTTGCAAGGCCTGACTCTGAGCCTTGGCCTCCTGACCTTCCTGGGGGTGGCAGAGACCATAGTCCCAGCCTCCTGGTCCAGAGAGGGTTATATATATGGTGGACTGGAGACATAGGAGTGATAAGGCAGTGTGGCCCTGGGCTACATGTTCCCTCTTGTAGCCCTCCAGGGTCCCTAAAGTCTGCAGGCTAGGGAAGAAAGTGTTTTTTTTTTTTTTTTTTTTTTTTTGTGGTACTGGGGATCGAACTCACGACCTCGCACTTGCCAGGCAGGCGCTTATACCACTGAGCTAAATCCCCAGCCCTGCAGGCTAGGGAAGGAGCCTCTTGGCCTAGAGCTCCCCTTCCTGCCCCTAAACTCAGACACACACCGGCCCACGGTCTGCATCCCTGCTTTTCACTCTCCAGAGTACCCTTAAACCTAAACTGTGAGGCCTTTCCTAGCCTTGTGCCCTCGGTCCCCAGAGGTGGCCTTTGAGAGCTCTTCACACCCTGCTGTCTCCTCTAGCCCTGGGATGGGACCCCAGACTGCCTCTTGGGCAGCTCTGGCCTAATAGAAGGCTACTGACTACTGACTACTGACTACTCTGTCCTGCAGTTGTGTCCACGTGGCCGCACCAGGACCAGTCGATGTTCCTGGCTGTCGTGCTGGGGAGTACCCTAGGCTTTCTCTTCCTCACCGGGCTCTGCATCTTCTGCTGTGTCCGGTGCCGGCACCAACGGGTAAGTGAGCCTCACAGACCCCATCCCACTGTGTCCCTCACTGGGCCCTGGGGCACCCAGACTTGAGTTCCCTCACTGCAGACCAGGCCATGCCCCAGATCCCATTGCAGACAGAGAGGCAGAAAGGAGCAGAGTTGATCCCAAGACAGGTGGCTTCAGCTACAGTATGCTTCTCTCCTCCCAGTTCCCCCCCCCCTCCTTAGGGCACCCCCTGCCTTCTGGAGACCTGGGACTCTCACAACTCCCTTTTTTGTCCCTGGACAGCGCCGGGCAGCAAGGATGTCTCAGATTAAGTGGCTCCTCAGTGAGAAGAAGACCTGCCAGTGCCCCCAGTAAGGAGGGCAAGGAAAGATGGGAAGGGAAGAGAGAAGGGAAGGGGGGTGAGGGCCAAGAGGAGAGGGTGAAGAGGAGAGAGGGCGAAGGGGTGGCTGGAGGAGGTGAAGGGACAGCAGGCCATGAGAGTCTCTGGTGGCCTCTGTGGAGGCTACCACTGCCCTGGTAGAAAAAAGTAGGGTCTGGGAACCGCAGTGGTTCCAGGTTCCAGAATGCTGAGGGGATGCAGAGCTGGATTTGTTTCTCTTTGTCTTCCTTACTGCAGCCGTCTGCAGAAGACTCAGAATATCACTTGAGGCCTTGAGGCATCCCCAGCTGTTGGGCACGTGGACCAGACGAATGTAACAGATCCCAGTGCCTCTGGCCTCCTCCTGGTCCCCTGCTCCACCACTGGCCATTCTTTCTCCTCCTCTGCTCCCAGGAGACTGGGATCTTAAGCACATTGTTCATTCTACAGAAGCTTAAATGCACTATGTGGTCTCCCTAAAGCCTTATCCCACTCCAGGTCTCCTCAGCCCCTCCCCAGCAGTCCACACAGTGAGCAGGACCTGTCCACCTGGAAACATAACAGGAACCTGTCAGTTTTCAAGAGCGGGACTCTGACCAAAGAGAGCAGGGACTTCCCGAAGATCACACAGCCAGTCAAGGACAGAAGCAGATCCAAAACCCCTGAAGCCAGCCTTCTCTGCCTCAGGCTGCCTGCCCCTCAACCTGTGTTGGCCAGACCACCTCACATCCTGATGGGCATGCAGACAGGCCCACATGGACACACACCCACACACACAGCTACACACTTGCCCTGGTGCACAATTTCTTATCACCCAAGCAGTGTATCTTAATGTATAAACCAGTGCACAGCCTCTGTCTGTTTTGTCCTTTATGAAAATCCTACCCAGGCATGGTGCCACAAGTTTGTAATCCCAGCACTCGGAAGGCTGAGACAGGACTGCTGAGAGGTGGAGGCCAGTCTGGGATATATAGTGAGTTCAAGACCAGCGTGAAGTACATAGTGAGAATAAATCTTAAAAAACAAAATAAATCTTAATTCAAAACAAAACTGGGAGTGAAGCCTTTAGTTCTCTTAGAGCACAGGCTAGGAGCACATTCCTGTGGGAGAGAAGTTCAGCGACCATCACTTCATGCAGAGCCTTCTGGAAGGTGAACTTAGAGGGCAGAAAGTTAGCTTGGGACTGAGCCCCAAGAAAGGCCCCAGTCCCCAGCCCTGGAACCTCTCCAAAGCCTTCAGAACACTGGGAAATCTCAGGACACAGAGAAATCAGGGTTACACATTACTCTTCCTCCTCTCCTTGATTCATTTCTCTCAGGACCCCCAGCCACTTCTGCCTTTCCCACTCTCTGCCCTTTCTCGACACCTCCCTCAGGCTCGACCTGTTCCCCACTTTTCCTGTGACTCTTTCCTTTCCAACTTGGCTCTTCCAGAAAGATCATCCATCCAAGTGCTGCCAGCTCCCCATTCCTGCTTCCTTAGGCTGAAGGGAAAATATAATAAATGTCCTATGGAGAAGATGCTGTGTGTGTCTGTGTGTGTGTGCACACGCGCGTGCACGTGTGTGTACGTGCACACTCGCATGAGCCCACATCCTTTTGGAGTCTTGCACAGCCACCCCCCATCCCCAAATTTGCACCCCAGTCCACCTGGCTCCCAACCCGCCTCCACCCCAGTCCTGGGAGCTGTCCCCAAGGCACAGCCCTCACACGGAGGCACACAGTGACACACGGTGACACACGCTTGCCTCCTTCTCTCCGAACACCCAGCTCCCCGGTCCCCAACAACACCAGCTGGCTCCTCGGGCTGGGTGGGGGCAGGACACGGCGCTGCCAGCCAAGCCCGCGTCCTCCTCGCCCCCTCCCTCCGCGCCGTGCTCGTCCCTCCCCCTCTGCCGCCGCCGTCCAGTGTCCCCGCCCCGCCCGCGCTGTCCCCCCAGCCCGGGTGCCGTCCCCGGTTCCCTAACTCGGGCGCCCAGGCCGATGTCCCTGGGAGGCAGGGGTCGGGCGGGGCCTGGCTGGGCCGGGGCGGCGCAGGCTGCGAGCTGAGCCCGAGGCCCGGCCGGGGGAGGGAGCCAGGGAGCCGGGGCGGCGGCGCGGAGCGGCGCGGAGCCGGGCCGGAGTGCGCTCGGTCCCCGCCGGCGGGCGCAGCGCAGGTAAGGACCCCCGCCCGTCCCCGCGCAGCCCCTCCTCCCCAGCCACCTGCTGTTCCTGCCCCCGAGAGCGGGGCGGGTGGCGGGAGGAGGAGCTGCCCGACCTTACCGTGCACGCGAAGGGCGAGGGACCCCTGCCCGCCTGGCAGTCCCAACCCCCTCCTGCCTTCTCCTCAGCTCTGTGTCCTTCACCTCTTCTCTGTCCTTCACAGCCTTCCCGCTCAGGTCCCTCCGACTCCCATCCCTTCTTCACTGAGCCCACCCACTGCGCCTGGGGAGGTGGGTGGAAAGGGGTCAACCGCTGCGGGGCAGGGAGTGGGGGGCTCCTGACCAGCTCCCTCCACCTCCTTCTGCATGGCCATTGCCATGGCAACTAGGGTGTGCTGGGCTCTGGAAGGAAGACAAAGGTGGGGGGGTGGACTAGGACCTGCTGGGGAGGGCAGGGGTCTGCGGTTCTTCCATAGGGAGTAGACTCTGGCACCGCTGTGCCCCACTTTCACCCCATTTGCCCCAGAACCATTATGCCCAACCTCACAGACTCTGCCGTGTTCAAGGTTTCACCAGTTTTCTCTTAGCCTCCTCCCCAGGGCTCCCTGCAGTTCAGCGTCATTAAGAGCCAGACTGTCCTAGAGGGAAACTGAGGCTTTGGGCCCTGGGGATGGGGAGACTCAGTCTCCCAGTGGGAGTCAGCACCTTACTAAACTGTGGGTTTTTCTTCTCAGTCTCCTGTTCCCTGCTCCCACTTCCAACCCACCCCTCCTCCCTCCAAGGCCTCTTCTCCAGGGGCGCCTGAGCGTTCCTTCTATTTTCAGATACTACCACTTTGCCCCCTCTTTCTCTTCTGCCAAACTCTCCTCCTTCTCCCTAGTTCCCCCTCTTTCCATTTCTGGATGCTTCTGATGTCAGTGGTTTCCCCGCCTTCGGGTTCCCTGGCCCCCCCTTCGGTCGCAGCCTCTTTCTCCCATTTTCCCAGCTCCCTGGGTAACTGGAGGGTAATCAGCCAGGCTTGGAGAAATGCAGCTGGGCACCAAGACCGCTGGCCCAGGGAGACTGACAGGTAGGGGAGGCAGTTGACTTTGAACTCCAAAGAGAAACCAGTTCTGTGGCTCTGAGTCCCTCTGAAGAGGTTTGGGGACATGAAGATGGGGTAGGTAGGGTGTTATAAGGAAGAACTTGGGAATTCCAGACTGGGGAAGAAGGGCTAAAAAGGATGGGAAATAGGGAGGTAAGACTATCTTTTTTCTGGCAGTTTGGAATCAGAGACACTCTTATCTGTGTGTGGTGCTTGAATGGTTGTTTGATTAAGATGGGGGGAGACTCTGACCCCCATAATCCTAGCAATCAGTCATTTCAGTGGTTTGAAGGGAAGTGGGTGGGGTGCCTAGGAGACAGAGACCAGGCTAGGCTCAGCCTTTGCCCTCCCCCTCCCTCATCTCACCTTTCCTTTGTAGCTGGCCCAGGTGACTGAGCCCACCTCCAAATCCCTTGGGCCATCCAGAAGATTCCCTGCCCAGTCAAGAACCTGAGGAGACAGAGACCTGCAAGTCTCAGCTTGGCGACCAGAGTGCTCCAGCCAATCTCGCACTTAGGAAAGCAGCCAGCTGGCCTCCCCCATCAGTTCCAGGGACACTTAAGGAAGAGCCACGCTCAGCCCTGAGGCTGAGGACCACCTCTCCTGACTCGCAGCTTCCTCCCCCTGCCCTGGCCCTAGCTGGGTCAGTCATGCCATGCTGAGCAGGAGGGTGGGCCTGGGGGCAGCCTGACAGACTACAGGGCACGGATTGTGGGCATAATGGGGATGCATGTAAGTGGGGCTCCTGGGTGAGACCTAGCCCCCGCCCCCGGAGTTCAGAGGGGGTGGGGGGCTGAGAATAGGATGGCTCGGGGTGGGGTGGGGGCAGAAGAGGCCTCCCTGCGCTCCAATGCATTGTCCTGGTTGGCTTGTGGGCTCCTGGCACTGCTGGCCAATGCCTGGATCATCCTGAGCATCTCAGCCAAGCAGCAGAAGCACAAGCCGTTGGAGCTGCTGCTTTGCTTCCTGGCCGGCACGCATATACTCATGGCGGCCGTGCCCCTCACCACATTCGCCGTGGTGCAGCTGCGGCGCCAGGCTTCCTCCGACTATGACTGGAATGAAAGCATCTGCAAGGTCTTTGTGTCCACCTACTACACTCTGGCTCTGGCCACCTGCTTCACGGTTGCCTCACTCTCCTACCATCGCATGTGGATGGTGCGTTGGCCCGTCAACTACCGCCTCAGCAATGCCAAGAAGCAGGCACTGCATGCTGTCATGGGCATTTGGATGGTCAGCTTTATCCTTTCCACACTGCCTTCCATTGGCTGGCATAACAATGGAGAGCGCTACTATGCACGAGGCTGCCAGTTCATAGTCTCCAAGATTGGCCTTGGCTTTGGTGTCTGCTTCAGCCTCCTGCTACTCGGGGGTATTGTCATGGGACTGGTCTGTGTGGCCATCACTTTCTACCAGACGCTGTGGGCCCGGCCCCGGAGGGCTCGGCAGGCCCGGAGAGCGGGGGGCAATGGCAGAGCCAAGGCAGGTGGGCCAGGGGGCTTTGGTACCCGGCCAGCTTTTGAGGTGCCAGCCATTGTGGTGGAAGATACCCGAGGGAAGCGGCGGTCCTCATTGGATGGCTCCGAGTCTGCCAAGACATCACTGCAGGTCACCAACTTGGTCAGCGCCATCGTCTTTCTCTATGACTCACTCACAGGGGTGCCCATCTTGGTGAGACTGGGGTCCCCCCAGCTGTTCTCCTTAACATCCAGGTCCCTGCATCCTCATCTGACCTGTAGCCCCATCAACCATGCAGCAGCTCCATCATTTTCCTCCCGTTCCATCATCCATCTTCTTTTCCTCTACCCACCCAGTGCATTACAATCCTCTTCTCCATCATCCGTCTTACAGTTCCCACTTCCCTGCCTCCAGGCTCCACCATCTGCCTTTCAGTTTCCACTACCCAGTTCCATCATCCACCCTTCAGTTCCACTACTTATCCTCCAGATCCATCATTTGCCTCGCAGCTCCACTGTTCAATCTGTCATCCTAGTGCCCAGAACCATGCTCTCCCTCTAGATAGCACAGTCTCTGAGTTTCTTGGGTGGAAAGTACATAGGGCTCGCCCCACAAGTCTATCCTGCCTCCATGCCTGGGTTTCTCTCTATTGGTTTCCTGCACCATTTCTGTACCTCCATTGTTCTCTCTCTGGATTCCTGGGCTTTGTCTCCAGCACTCTTCCCTGGCCTTCCTCTGAGTCAAACCCTACCCCAGCTCACTTCCACTTCCAGCTTCTCTTCTGTCCTTCATAGGGCAGCATGCATCCCCTCCCACCCAGGGCTGGGCTGACCTGCCATTCCCTGTCCTCCCACCAGGTGGTGAGCTTTTTTTCCCTGAAGTCTGACTCTGCTCCCCCGTGGATGGTGTTGGCTGTGCTGTGGTGCTCCATGGCACAGACACTGCTGCTGCCCTCCTTCATCTGGTCCTGTGAACGCTACCGTGCTGACGTGCGCACAGTGTGGGAGCAGTGCGTGGCTATCATGTCTGAGGAGGACGGCAATGACGGTCAGAGAAGGGACTGGGCTTTGGTGTTCCTGGACCTCTATCTACTCTCTGCCCTGTCCACCACCCCTTCCTGTGAGGCGCTGGGCTCCCCTGCTGGATGAAGCCTGTGTTCCTCCAGACCTCCCTTGCCTGATCAGGCCCTCTGCTACCCACTTGAAGCTTCCTTCTGCCTGGGCTCCTTTCTAGAAGCCCATCGGCACTGCTCTGGTCCCCACCAGTTAAGTGCCTGGGAACCAGTCCCCAGTCATCATGTAAAGAAGGCTGTGGCACTAACGGGAAGCTAAGCTTCCTAAGAGACACCAGCTCCAGAGACAGTGGCACAAATGCCAGTCAATCTCTGGGTCCTCTTGAAGTTTACAGAGCCGTGGGAACTGAAGGTTCTCTGGGAACTTAGAAAGGGGTGGCGCAGGGTGGTTGTTCTCTCTCTGTGACCACTCTGCCCTTTGTCTCTCTTAGATGGGGGCTGTGACGACTACACAGATGGCCGAGTCTGCAAAGTTCGATTTGATGCTAACGGGGCCACAGGGCCAGGGGGCAGGGACCCCACCCAGGTGAAACTGCTGCCTGGCCGGCACATGCTCTTTCCCCCTCTTGAGAGAGTGCACTACTTACAGGTATGGAGACCCAGCCCTGAACTGGCTCGCCATACCACTCTTCTCTAAGCCCTCATAGCTGCCCCTCTGTGGCATAGCTGGGGCCTGCAGGGCACCCTAAGAGGCAGGTAAAGGAAAGGCATAGGAAGCCAGGGATTCAGCTCAGTGGCTCAAGCACTTGCCTGGAAAGGCATAGGAAGAGAGGCTCCCTTAGTCCTTTCAGGGCCAAGCTTGCCCACCAGAGCAAAAGTCTAGAAATCGAAAAGGGTGGCACCATCTTGTAGGTCCTCACTTTGTCTCTGCAATACCTCCAGGTTTCACCCATGTCTCTTCCTAGGTCCCTTTGTCACGCCGTCTGTCCCATGATGAGACGAACATCTTCTCTACGCCTCGAGCACCAGGCTCCTTCTTACACAAGTGGTCATCCTCTGATGACATCCGGGTCCTCCCTTCCCAGAGCCGGGCCATTGAGGCTCCTCCTGAGTACCTGGGGCAGAGACATGGCCTGGAGGACCAAGAGGATGAAGAAGAAGCTGAAGGTGGTGGGCTGGCCAGCCTTCGCCAGTTCCTGGAAAGTGGGGTTTTGGGATCAGGTGGGGGACCTCCACGGGGTCCTGGCTTTTTCCGGGAGGAGATCACCACCTTCATCGATGAGACACCTCTGCCTTCTCCAGTGGCCTCTCCAGGACCCTCTCCTCGCAGGCCCAGGCCACTGGGTCTCTCACCCCGCCGACTCTCCCTGGGGTCCCCTGACAGCCGAGCCATCGTACTTCCTTTGGGGCTAAGTGCAGGACGGCGCTGTTCCCTGACAGGGAGTGAAGGCAGTGTAAGGGCCTGGGGGAGACCCTGGGGCCCAGGTAACCCTATCTTTCCCCAGCTGACCCTGTGAGCCCAGATGGGCTTTCTGGACTCTGAGAAAGGGGCCAGGTGAGGACACTTGCTCTGGCACTGAACTTAGGGCTGCTGCCCCCAGACTCCAGGGAGATGGGACATGAGATCTGGGGCTGAAGAGCCCCTGCTCTTTACGATCCAAGTGCCCAGACGCCCTACTCACCTTCTATCATCCCTAGCAAAATGTATTAAAGTCTGAGTGTTGCCACAGAAATCTCAGTGTCCAATGTATGGTGGTGGCAAAGGGTGTGGTCAGAGACTGGAGTGCATGTGATGCATACAGAACAGAACAGAGCAGGGATGGGGACAGAGGCACCAGAAGACACATAGGGAAATCACTACATGCCAGCCTGCAGACAGCAGATAGGGGTTTATGCACATATGGTGCTGGGATGAGCATGGGGAGACATCTGAGCTTGAAGGGTATTTGTTCAGGTTTGTGAAGGTGGCTTTGAATTGTGGTTCTGTGGTCGACACCTCGACCCTCCTGTTTTTTCCAGATCTACCGAGGACTTCACTTTCTGGGGCAGTAAAGTGTTGGGGCCTGACTTGGGGTCCCAGGTCTGGGTAGATGCACCACACTTCTTTTCCTAGACCCAAGAATGATGGGGCACACAGCCTCAGGGACCTCTATAGCAAGGGCACAGGGGTTAGTGTCACCAGACCCTCCAGGGGCTCCAGGCCTGCCCGGGTTCCTCCACCTTTGACATTCCTCTAATCCACACGAGCCCCATCCGTTCATAATCGGTGCCCTCTCTGCACCGGCTCCCCACTCCTCACCGTATCTCAGCTGGGCCCCACACGGATCCGCCCGGGCCCCAGCAGGTCTTCTCTTCCTCTCCCTCCTCCTCTCCTTCGCTCCCTCCGTCCCTCCCCCTTCTCCCTTTCCTCTCCCGCCCTCAGGTCCCGCAGTTCCCTCCCGCCGGTGGCTCGGGCACCATGCTCCGGCTCCTCCGGCCTCTCTTGCTGCTGCTCCTGCTGCCGCCGCCGGGGTCCTCCGACCCCCCGGGGTTGACCCCGTTGTCCCCGGGGGCACCGCCCCAGGCTCCCGACTTGCTCTACGCCGACGGGCTGCGCGCGTACGCGGCCGGGGCTTGGGCGCCCGCCGTGGCGCTGCTCCGGGAGGCGCTGCGGAGCCGGGCGGCGCTGGGCCGCGCGCGGCAGGATTGCGGGGCGAGTTGCGCGGCCGACATCGGAGCTCTCGAGCCCGACTCAGCTCCTGGGCCCTGGCCGCGGGCCCGGGAGCCGCCGCTACTCCGCGCCGTGTTCCGCCGCGCCGAGTGCCTGGAGCAGTGCGCGGCGCGGACCTTGGGCCCCGGGGGCGCAGCGCGGCTCCGCGTGGGGCGAGTGGTGAGAGATGCCTTCCGCCGGCGGGAGCCCTACAACTACCTGCAGAGGGCCTACTACCAGGTGCGGGGCCCGCGGGGACCCAGCCCTGCCCGCCGCGTCGCTTGTCCTACTTCGAGCCGACCGGGAGAGGGCGGGCTGGGGCCAGAGCGAAGATGGAGGGAGCTCTGGGCTTTGGTTTAGTGGTTTTGTTGTTTTGGTTTTGACAGGGTCTCGCTCTGTAATTCAGGCTGCCCTTGAACTCATTATGTAGCCCAGGCTGGCCGCCGAACTCGCGGCGATCCTCCTGCCTCACCCACCGAGGTGCTGGGATTATAGCCGTGCGCCGCCACGCCGGGCGGCTTAGTGGGTTTTACTGAGACCTGGGCGGGGTGAGCGAAGCAGAGGGCGGCGGCCGCGCAGGATGGAAAAGGCGTGTTTGTGTGTGTTTCACGGGAGACTTCGGGAAGGTTAGAGCAGCACGGCTGAGCCTAAGGGTCCCAAGCTGGCGGGACGCCGCGCAGCCACCGGACAGTCTCTGGTGTCTGACGCCCGATGCCTACGTGGCCGGGAAGTGGGCGCTGGGTACACACACCTCAGCGCAGGGTCCTAGAGACCTGCGGCTTTTGCTGTCGCCCAGGTCCCCTCCTCTTCCCACTTCAGTTAGCCGTTGATTCCAGGCTGTCACCTTGAGCTCCTCTCACTACGTCCCATCCACTCCAAAGTTTTCAGAACCCCTGTCCTTAGTCACCAAGCTCCTGAAAGGCGCACAGTTTGGCTTCTAGAGGGGTCTGTCTACAGTGGGGAACTGGGGACTGAGCTCTCACGCCCCCATCCTCTGCCCTTAAGTTGAAGAAGCGAGAACTGGCGGCGGCAGCAGCGCACACCTTCTTTGTGGCAAACCCTATGCACCTGCAGATGCGGGAGGACATTGCCAAGTACAGACGAATGCCTGGGCTTCGGCCGCAGAGCTTCCGTGACCTGGAGACACCCGCATACTGGGTGAGACCTCCGCGCCACCTATGCCTAGCTCCCACTTCTGACTGGCTGGATACACCAGTCTCTGTAGACCCAAGCATTTGTAGCTTGGGCAGCAGGACTTCTGGGTCCCTCAGTGGCCCTGGACGTTGAATCCTTTCTTAGTGTCACTAAAGTCAGATGCTCTCACCTTCTGATTACAAGTCCTGCTGTGTTCTTCCCTAAGGTGCCTCACAACATGAAGCCCATGCCCTAAGTGAGGCCAACACTGCTCTGTCCTGTTTACCACCTAATCTTGCCCCCCTATTGTCAGATGGCTGAGTATTCCCCTCCCCAACAGGCAGACTATGACACTGGCTTGGAGCTCTTGGGACACCAGGAGGTAGCACTGGCACTGCCCAGGCTGGAGGAGGCCCTGCAGGGGAGCCTGGCCCAGTTGGAGAGCTGCCGGGCTGCCTGCGAGGGGCCGGAGGAGCAGGAGACAGAAGAGGAGGAGGAGGAAGAAGGGGCTGAGAGCCAGGGTGGCCTCTACCCAGCCATTGCAGGTGAGAGGAGAGGCGCATGGGAGGGGTATGAGACAGGTTCACGTCACACACAGTCCCATGGCTGGCTCTGTCCTCTGCAGGACACTGGATTCGGGTCCTGCAGTGCCGGCAGCGCTGTGTGATGGACATAGCCACCCGTCCAGGTCGCAGCTTCCCTGTGCCTGACTTCTTCCCTGGCCAGCTGAGGCGTCTGCATGAGGCCCATGCTGAGAGTGAGTTGGGGAAGGGTAGGCCCAGTGCCTGGGATTGGTCTCTGAGTGTCCCCTGAGCCCCACTTCTCTGTCTCTGGATCTGTAGTTTCCCTGTCAAGGCACAAGGGGAGCGTCACTTCTGGAGGAGGACCCTTAGTTTGCTCTCCTTCTTTGGCACCATTGTGAAAAGCTGGGGAGATGGGTCCATCACAGGCTCCTTCTGCTTTTGCTGCCTGTCCCTTCCTTTTATTTCCTCTCTTCTGCTTTGGCCTCTCCTGGTAAAGGTATGTTTGAGTTAGCTTGGCAAAGAAGCAAGGGGGTGGGCACCTCTGCCAGGCTGACCAGGGGCTCTCGGAGTCTGTTGGTTGGCTTGGATGACGGCATTTGCCAGTTCTGCCCAGGGTCATTGCTCTTCTCTGCTTCTGTGTTCCCTCCCTGTGCCTCTGTCTCCAGTGGGGAATCTGTCTCAAGCTGTGGAAAATGTCCTGAGTGTCCTGCTCTTCTACCCGGAGGATGAAGCTGCCAAGCAAGCGCTGACCCAGTACCAGGCCCACCTGGGAGAGCAGGGGCTTGGCCTTGGGGCAAGAGAGGTATGGGCTTTTACACTGACCACTGGAGGGAGCCCTGGGTTAAGCAGATGTAACCAAGAAATAACCTGGATGCCCCTCACCCAAGTGTCCAGCCAGCATGGGAACCCCAAGTCCAACATCTGACTTTTGCCATCTCCCTACTCCTCATGGAGTCCACTTCTAGTTCCACTCTTTTCCCTTAACCTCGGTCTTGCCTGCCCTTACCTTGTACTTATGTATAAACACACACACACACACACACACACACACACTCCTATTTCTCCCCCACTTTGAGCCCAGAGCCAAGGGGTGCAGTGAAGGGATAAGTAGCATGCATGCAGGCCTGCCCTAGATCTGGGTTGCCCTGCCCTCCCCCACTCTTCCCTCTTCTTGTACCCATTCTGCTCTCATCTGCCCCTCAGGACATCCAGAGCTTTGTCCTTCGGTCCCTGGGGGAGAAGAGGCAGCTCTACTATGCCATGGAACACCTGGGCACCAGCTTCAAGGACCCTGTGAGTGACTTCTCTGCTGCTACTCTTGCTGCCTGGGAGCACAGGACTCTCAATGCCTGTGTCACTTCTGTTTACCAGGCCTCCTGTTCCCCCGCCCAGGGGGCTTGGAAAAGCCTGTCCCCAGGAGCAGGCAGTGGCCCTGTACTTCACAGTGGCTTTGGGATCATTCAAGCCAAAGAGTCTGCCATAAACATGCTCCAGACCTTGTCTCGCCTCCACCTCAATGTCCTTACTTTGTTGTTGTTGTTGTTGTTGGGGTTTTTTGTCTTTTTGAGACAGAGTCTCACTATGCAGTTCAGGCTGGTCTTGAGCACCAACCCAGGCTGGTCTTGAACTTGCAGAGATCTTTCTGCCTCAGCCTCCTGAGTGCTGGGATTACAGGTGTGTGGCTACTTTACTTGTTAATCACAGCAATTACACCAATCCCATGGTACTGAGAAAGAATATAAATATATATATATATATACACACAAAATTTATATATATATATATACATATATATATGTATATATATATATATATAAATTTTTGCTCCTTTTTTATTTTTTGTTTTGAGACAGAGTCTTGGTAAGTTGCTCAGTTTCGAAGGCTGGGCTGGAACTTGCAATCCTCCTGCTTCAGTGTCCCACAGTGCTGGAGTTGCCAGCATGCACCACCACACCTGGCTGAAGCTGTGTCATCCTCTGCAGAGTGGAAAGCACTGCTGCTGCTGCTTTCCTTACCCTACCCGTGGTCACAAGGGCAGAGGCTTTCCCTAGCTAGTGTGATAGCCTAGGTCAGCGATTCTCTACTGACATTCTTAGGGAAGAGGGTGCAGCTCAGTGGTACTGAGCATGTGCAAGGCCTTGGGTTTGATCCCCAGCACTGCACACATGCATGTGTATACACACACACACACACACACACACACTCAAGGCAAATATTTTGGACCCAGTAATGCTTTGTTGGTGGATGGAAAGGGGTTTGTTACAGAGTGTTCAGCAGCTTCCCTGGTCTCCATTCAGTACGTATCAATAGCACACTGATGGACTGAGTCATGACAGTCAATTATGTTTCTAGACATTGCCCGATGTCTCCTGGGGGCAAGATCACCCTGGTTGAAAGCCACTGGACAAAACCAAGGGCAGGGAAGCTAGTTTATGTCACTCTGTCCCTTACTAGCTGTGTGACCTTGAGAATGTTACTTGACCTCTCTGTCTCAGGACTCTTAACTGCACGAAGAGCCCGTTAGTCCTATGTTTCATAAAGCCATTGTGAACTCAAAATGGTAAATTCCACTGCCGTGTATAAAGCTCTTAGACTAGCACCTGACAAACAGTGAGGGCTATGCAAGTCACCTTTGCTGTTGGTATTTATTATCGCAGAGTTTGTCCAGTGCCCAGGGTGCTACCCTGAGTCGCCCTGATACTGGGCCCAAGGCTTTCCCATCTCTGCCTCCCCTCTCTGGAAGCAGGAAGACCTTATACAATGATTCAGAGTCTAATGTTGGGGGTTTCAGAGGCTGGACTCGTGGATGACAGACTTTTCTTGATGGTCACAGGATCCCTGGACCCCAGCAGGTCTTATCCCTGAGGCACTGAGAGAAAAGCTCAGGTAGGGGGTGCCCTGGGGCAGGAGGAATGGGAAGGGGTGCTGGGAGGCTGGGTCTGGGCTGGCCTGTGCACCCACTGAGCATGTCTGCACCTCTGAGAGAGGATCAAGAGAAGAGACCTTGGGACCAGGAGCCTCCACAGCAGAAGCCCCTGACCTATTGGAAGGGTGAGCTTCTGGGAGCAGGAGCCTGGGGGGTTGGGGGCTGTTGGCTCTGAGGATCCCCAGTGACTTTGTCCTGTCCCTTCCCCTGCAGATGTCCTCCTCCTGGAGGGGGTGACCCTGACCCAGGATGCCAGGCAGTTGAATGGGTCAGAAAGAGCAGTGCTGGATGGGCTGCTCACACCGGCCGAGTGTGGGGTGCTGCTGCAGCTGGCCAAGGTTCGAAGGCCTAGAGGACGGCAGTGCCCAGTGCCATCGCTGCTCCCATGGGTGTGGCCTGGCCATGCCCTGCTCGACCTGTCCCCATTCTACACTGGGAGGCATAGGAAACCAAGCCCGATTTGAGTATCCTCCGTTGTTTATCGTCACCTTTTAACTGGCATGAGGTGGATGTTCTTTACAAAGAAATGTTGCTAGAAGATGATGGGAAGAACAAAAGAAAACCACAGAGGCATAGAAATGGCTGAGTGTGCAGGTCTTTGGTTAGCGGAGTTGAGTCATGGGCATGGTGACACACAGGCTTCTTTCTCCATCCTTGTGTCCCCTCCTACTTTGGATCAAATGACCCATACCCGATGACTCCACCTCTACATGAAGCTTTGGTCCTTGTTCTAGGCTACTGCTTATTCAGCAGCACTCACAGAGCCCATGCTGTGTAGAGAAACTGCAGATTCCCAGGGTGTGAGGGGTGCACAGACTCTGCCCTCTGGGAGCACATGTGTACACAGGGTGTGCAGAGTTGTGTAATTATAGCGCGGCATCAGTTTGATAAAGGAGCCTGTATTCACAGGCATGAATACAAAGTCATAGGGGGCTTAGCAAAGGGGGTGGCCCTTGAGCCTAGTCTAACCCAGTCTTAACCAGGCAAACGGGTACAGTGGTATGTGCCTACAGTCCTACTAACCAAGAGGATCACTTGAGCCCAGAAGCTTGAGAGCAGCCTGGGCAACATGATGAGACCTCAATTCAAAACAGAAGTTTTGGGGAGCCAGAGGTGAACCTCAGTAGCAGAGTGCTTGCCTGCCATATGCAAGGCCCTAATTTGATTGCTATAGTACAAAGAAAAAACAGCAAGAAGGGGAGGAAAGTCAGGAAGAAGGCAGAGCAGGCATATTCTGGGAGCTGCAGTAGTGCACCAGGAAGTTTATTGAAGCATCTTGAGCCTGGTTTCCTCTCTGTGAAATGGTGTGGTGAGGATAATGTGAATCAGAATGTGTTAAAAAACTCACAAGAATATAGAGCAGTGTTGGCTGTAGGTGTTTGCATCAGGCTGTGTATAATCAAGAGGCAATGCAAGGGAAGGGGCAAATAGCCCAGGCTGGCTGCTGGAGAGCCCCCTCTGTCCCTTGCCAAGGAGTGTGGAATTTGTTTGCAGATGGTGGACAACTGTTGCAGGTTTAAGGGGTGACTTCCGAGTTCAACTGTAGAACCTGCCAGCGTTAAGTCTGGAGTCAGCATTGTGTAGGAGCAGTGGCTCCCTCTAGTGGTGGTGTGCAAAGGGGCGTGATTCCGCTTTGTGATTCCGTTAGGTTGTCATTTTCACTTGAAGGAAGATGGAACAGATGAGAAATACACCTAGAAAATAAAAAATGAGAGGATGTGGCAGTACGAGCCTGTAATCCCAGCGCTTGGAAGGCAGAGGGAGGAAGATCACGAGTTTCAGGCTATCCTGGGCAACATAACGACTTACAGGCTAGCCTAGACTGCTAGTGAGACCATGTCTATAGAAAAGAAAAGAGGCCAAAAAGAAAAAAAAAAAAAAAAAAAAAGGGCAAGTTAAGGTGGAAGATGATGAGTGGAGAAAGTAAGGGTAACTCCCAAACATCAGGCCTTCTTTCTGTTCTTTGCTCATGCTGAGTTCATTCTAGCTTCCACACTTTTGTCCTGCTGTTTTCTCTGACTTGCACTACTGTGTTTGAGTGTCACCTTCTCAGTTAGCTGTCCTCAGCCTCTTGCCTGGACTCTCAAGGTTGTAACACTTTTAATTATCTTTGTGGCACTTTATCGCCCTCTGAACTGGTCTGATTTGTTTGTTTGTTTATTTATTTATTTATTTATTTATATCAACTCAAAATATAAATCCTAGGTATGTTCTGTGGCACAGGCCTATAAACCCAGCTATTCAGGAAGCTGAGGCAGGAGTATCACAAGTTCCAGACGAGCCTGGGCAATTTAACAAAATGCTGTCACAAAATCAAAAAATGAAAAGGGTGGAGATATAGCTCAGTGGTAAAGCCACCCATGGGTTCCATCCCTAATGCCACTAAATAAATGAATAAAAATTTCATAGTGCAGGGACCTTTCTTTCACTTTTATGTTCCTGATTCCTGGAACAGTGCCTGGTACATAGTAGATGATCAGCACAGATGTGTTGGATGAATTGAGTATAAGAATAGAAGGTTTGGGCAGGGAACGTGACTCAGTGGTAGATAGCTTACCTGGTATGCTTGAGGTCCTGGCTTCATCTTTTTTTTTTTTTTTTAATCTGTACCGGGGATCAAACTCACAACTGCACGCTCACAAGGCAGGCACTTATACCCCTTAGCTAAGTCCCCAGCCCCCTGGCTTCATCCTTAGCAACATAAAAATAAATAAGTGAAGATTAGATGGCTTGGGTGAGATGGTGGGATCCTTAGAGATGAGGTCTGTAAGGAGTAGCAAGGTAGTGGTATTTAAACTTGAGATTTGAAAAGTAGACAGAAAAATGGATGGCAGAAGAGGGAAGGGTCCCAGTTGCGTACACCCTAAGTTGTGGGAGACCCCAAGTTGATAAACATTGTTGTATAGGTTCTTGGTGATTAGGGCTCAGCATTAAGAGGCTGTGGACCAGGAGGTCCCCAGAATATGTAAAGAGTCAGTTTTCTACCTGGACTGGGCCTGCCTGTTTGGTTCTCGTTTCCATAAAGATGCCTCTATTTCCGAATCCATGGGGATGAGTGACAAGCCCTTCCGGTCCCCAGCTCTGTCTCTCTTCCCTTGCTTTCTCAGAGTTCCCTTCCCTGAGTTCCATCCACATGCAGTGCACTTGGTCAGTGGGATTCCAGGCCTTTCCTGAGAATGACAGTGCTGGCAGCCATGACTCTAGTTGCTCTCTCAGGCGGGCCTATGGCTCAGGAATAGGAACCTCAAGAGAACTCTGGGAGTTTTAGCCTCTTGCAGGGAGTGGAAAGGCTAGAGGAGGGGTACTGTAGGCCTGTGGCTGTGATGAAGGCCAGGAAGAGAGACTCCATGTGAATTCCCTTTCTACCCAGGATGCAGCTGGGGCTGGAGCCAGGTCTGGCTACCGTGGTCGCCGCTCTCCTCACACCCCCCATGAGCACTTTGAGGGGCTCACGGTGCTCAAGGCTGCACAGGTGAGAGGAGGTATCATGCCTGGACTGGAGAAGAGGGCATGCAGGAGACTTGCCCCAGGGCCTCGGCTTCTGAGGAAGAACTTTCCTGCACTCAGGACTGCCTGAGAGCTAGGCCAGGGTTGAAAAAGTGGGTGTTCGAGGACCTGGGGACCTGGAGTGTTGTTGTCCCAGTGATGATGGGCTGAGCCTCCAAGGTGTGGGTGGAGAGCAGAGGAGATAGGCAGGATAGAAGGCTGGACCGTCTACCATTGCCTCCCTCCTTCCCTGCCCTCCTTCCGCTCCATAGCTGGCCCGGGCTGGCACTGTGGGCAGTCAGGGTGCTAAGCTGCTTCTGGAAGTGAGTGAGCGAGTGCGGACCCTCACCCAGGCCTACTTCTCCCCGGAACGGCCTCTGCATCTTTCCTTCACCCACCTGGTGTGCCGCAGTGCCATCGAAGGTAACTGCTTAGGGTCCTAGCATGCCTCCCCAAACTGCTAGGCACTGCACTACCCAGCAACCCTTTCAGTCCAGTAAGACTCCAACCCCCTTGGCCAGTAGGGACTGACTTCTCTGTGACTCCAGGAGCCACAGGGGGCTTGTAGATGGTGTGGGTGGTGTGAGTTGTGGGTTGGCAGGTGGGCAGGGCTGCAGAGGTCTCACCAGACCCCTTGGCATGTGCTTAGGAGAGCAGGAGCAGCGCATGGACCTGAGCCACCCCGTGCACGCAGACAACTGCATCCTGGATCCAGACTCTGGAGAATGCTGGCGGGAGCCCCCCGCCTACACCTATCGAGACTACAGGTGGGCGCAGGCAGGTGGACACGCAAAGGTCACTATCCCACAGCTTCCCAGGCCTGGGTGGGCTCCACTGCCTCCTGTACTCTTCCCTCCGCAGTGGACTCCTCTACCTCAATGATGACTTCCAAGGCGGGGACCTGTTCTTCACCCAGCCGAATGCCCTCACTGTCACGGTAGGTGATGGAGGGGATTGGGATGACACCAGACCCAGCTGTGGGGTCAGAATTCAAAACAGAAGGTTCTCAGAGGCAAATCCAGGGAAATGACTGGGCCACCATAACCCTTCCCTGCCTGCTTCTCCAGGGCTTCCAGCCATCTCGATAGGTTCGGGGCTCTTTGGACAGAAGTTGCTTGTGTTCCCATAGTAGCTCTCTAAGTGACCCACAGACCCTGCCTCCCAGGTTCACCTCTCCTCCTAAGGGAGGATGTGTGTGTGGCGCTTGTCTGTAATCCCAGTGGCTCAGGAGAGTCAGGCAGGAGGATCTCTTGAGCCCAGGAGTTGAGGGCCAACCTGGGTACCATAGCAAGACTCTGTCTCAAAAATAAAAAAACAAGGGGCCAGGGATTTAGCTCAGCGGCATAAGTGCCTGCCTGGCAAGCTTGAGGTCATGAGTTCCATCTCCGGTACTCCCCCCACAACATAAAAAATAATAATAAAACAGAAATGGAAGGTGAGTAAAGCACAGCCTGGTTCCCTCTGGAATCATGTCCCTATTTTAAGGATTTGAGGAAATCAAAACAAAACAAAACAAAAAACAGTCCTTGGAGCTGGGGATATAGCTCAGCAGCACAGCACCTGCCTGGCAAACATGAAGTTGTGAGTTTGATTCCCAGTATCAAAACAAAACAAACCCCCAAAACCAGTTCTTTCTCCTCCCAGTATGACAAGGATGATGGCTAGTGTGCAGATGCTGGCGTGGAGGCCAGGTTTTTGGCTTTTAACCTTCTTGTGGTTCAGTTTCCTAAATGGGGGTGATGATAATAGTACCTATTTATTTACTTATTTATTTTAATGATGCTGGGGATTGAACCCAAAGTCTTGTACATCTAGGAAAGTGTTCCACCAGTCCTAGAGGAAGTAGTTTATGGGTTTTGTTTGGGTTTGGGTGTTTTGTTTTGTTTGTGTGTTTGCTTGCTTTGAGACAGGGTCTCACTAGTTCAGGCTGGCTTTGAACTCGTGATCCTCCAGCCACTGATGGCTCCCAGCTCCCAGCTCCCAGCTTGGACTTCAGCTCCTCCCATCTTAGGGAACCATTTCTGCTTCCCAAATGGAGGCTGATTTCCCATGGGCCCAGAGTGGGGCCCATGAGAAATCAGAATAATAGTAGAATTAAGACAGAAGTGAGGGAAAGAGAGCTGCCTGGGAGGGGTGGCCATTCTCTGTCACTGGAACCGAGCCTGCTACCCCCCGCCCCACCCCAGGCCCAGGTTCGTCCTCGCTGTGGGCGCCTAGTGGCCTTCAGCTCTGGTGTGGAGAACCCTCACGGTGTGTGGGCTGTGACACGCGGGCGGCGCTGTGCCCTGGCGCTGTGGCACACATGGGCACCAGAGCACCGGGAGCAGGTAAGGAAGAGTGGAGTGGGAGGGGTAGTTTTGAGGACTGAGAGGGCCCGGGGACTGGGACACACTCCTCCTCCCTCCTCCCCAGGAATGGGCAGAAGCCAAAGAACTGCTGCAGGAGCCTGAGCAGGAGGAAGAGGAGGAGGAAGAGGAGGAAGAGGAAACCACCGGCAGGGACCCTGCCCCAGAGCCCCCCAGCCGCAAGCCCCAGCGGGCCCACGATAAAGCTGGAAAAGCACCTCGGGTCCGAGAAGAGCTGTGAGTGCGCCTTGGGAGTGTGGCCACCTGGCTCAGGAAAGGATCTCTGAGAAGTCCCTGCATGATGTCAGGAGCCAAACATGAGCTCATTGTCCCTGGGCTCTTCCATTTGGGATCCACAGGGCACCAGCCTGGACTTGGGGTGCTCACCAAACCTGGGAGTGTGGCCTGCCCCAGCCAATGGACCTGCAGCTCTGGGACACACAGAGGACACTATGCCTCTTTGAAGAGCAGTGGCCAGGGCTGGAGGCTGACTGCTTTCCACCAGGATGAGGGCCCTGTGTCCTCCCTCACCACCTGTGCAATAAAGGACATGAAGACCCCTGGATCCTTGGCCAGAGTCCCTGTCTGATGTGTCACAGTGTCTGGGGCTGGAGGTGGAGGTGGCTGAGGCTGGCCAGGGAGGAGACAGGTGTCTGTGGGCCTCCCAGAGGCAGGGCAGTGAGAGCCTGTGATTTGTCAGGGAAATCTGCCACCTGCTCCCTCATGCAAATGGGCCTGAGCCCCCACCAGCTGCTCCTTGGGCCTCCATTGTGAGCCCCGCCTTCCCCCACTCTACAAGGCTGAGTTGGGGCAGCCTACCCTCTGTCTCCTGCTTCCACAACCTGTGAGGCCCCAGGAGTCACCAGGCCAAGGTGCAGGCCAGACCCCTGTGTCTGATCCCCCACCCAGGATCAGGCCCAGGGGCAGCTGGTTGGGGTTTGTCGAGAAGGATTATCCAGATCAGTCCCTTCTAATCTCAGCTCCTACCTGCACCCTCCCAGATTCACAGCCCTCTTCCCTCACCACTCAGTTAGGGAACACAGTTTGGGGTTTTGACAGCAGGGCCATCGATTGCCCTTATACCTTGGCTCCTGGCCTGGTTGCTGAGCAGTCCCTGATCACCAAGATCATGCTCACAGGTGGGGGCCAGGGGCTGGGGCCATCCCAGGGGACTGCTCCTCTGTTCCCTCCCCAACCCCAAACCTTAATCCTCACAGCTTTGCTCTGATCCATGGTCTGATGCTCTTATCTCTGCCTGCAGACTGACCAGGGAGGGACCCTACATCCCCCTCCACCCCCCTGGCCGGGTGTGGGGCCCACTCCTGTCTCTAGTGCACTCTCCTGCCCCCCACCTCTCCTCTAAGCTGGCCCAAGTTTCTAGAACCACACACCTCCTCCCTCCCTGGCCTCACCCCCACCTCTGCCAGCCGATTTCATTTGCCTGACGTCTTTGTCCCTGGCCCTACCCTTGCCTGTCAGTGCCCCCCCTCCACCAGCCGGGGCCAGGCCAGGCCAGGCCAGCTCCTCTGGCAGCAGAGCTGGGGCAGGTGACAGGCAGGCATTGCAGCTGAGGGAGCGAGGAGGCGCCTGGGATCCAGAGCTGGAAACCTGGGAGAGGTCCAGTCAGCGCCCAAGTAAGAGGGAGCTGGCCCAGGCTCTGCCCTCTGGGCTTGGGAGCCACTGGGTGGGCACAGGCAGGGCTGGGGCTGGGTGCACCAGATGCCATTTTGAAGGGTCTGACCAGGGTGGGGGTTCAGGCAGGGACCCTTCCCCCATCACTTCTGTGTCTACCATGGGCTCCAGTCTTTAGGAGTTGGGTGTGGGTGGTAAAGGACAAAAACTTGGCCGGATGGAGGCTCCCCAAAATTTACCTTGTGTTCCCGGCAGGAGCCGGAGCTACCTCTCAACCTATCAGCCATGGGGGAGATGGAGCAGCTGAGGCAGGAGGCGGAGCAGCTCAAGAAGCAGATTGCAGTAACCCAGAACCCTCCCTCTGGGACCCCAGAACAGAACTGAGGACAAGAGGGCGTGTGGCCTGGAGGGAAGGGCTGGGTTTGCTGAGACACTTTAGAGACCTCTGATGTAGCAGCGACTAGACCTTTTTGACCTGAATTTCACATTTGAGGCCCCCAAACCCTAGAGCCCCATCCCACCCCACTGTGGGGCCCATACATCATGCCCCCTACCCTGCCCGTAGCCACCCCTGATGTCTGCTTTCCCCACAGGATGCCAGGAAAGCCTGTGCTGACACCACCTTGGCAGAGGTGAGACCTACTGTCCCCACCCGAGGCACGGCATGGAGGGAGGGGACGGGAGCTCCCTAACCAGGGACAAACTGCTGGCATGGTGTGTCCTTGGAATAAGGAAAGGCTTTGATGAAGTCTTTTAACAAATGTTCAGCCACACTTGCTTTGACCAGGCACTGTATTGGATGCTGAAGATTCAGACATTGTTCCTGTCCTGGTCCATAAAACAAGAGTGATGCTGCCCCTTCCCAGAGCGATGATGATGAAGGGAATGAAACTGTTGTAAATCATGAAGCCTTTATGGACTCTTTATTAGTAGTCATAGTTGTCTAAGGCTGTATTTCATCGATTCTGGCATTTGTACTTCTTCACATTCAGACACCTCTAAAATCAGGATGTGCTCAACAGTGAATGGCACCTTACAGTTATAATGGGTAGCATTTTTTTCTTAGTGATACATAAAATAATGGGGCTGAAGCCATCTCAAACTGGATTAAACATGCTAATAACAAGAGTAAAGATCAGATTACATATGCAAATAACAACAACTAGCAGGAGCTAGACTCTGAGCTAAATTGCTCAGGTACATAATTTCATATATTGGATAATCCATATAATGTTTCATGTCACCGCTGTAAGGTAGGTGCTGTGTTAAGCTTCACTTTACACCTTCAGGCTCAGAGAGGTTAAGTAACTTGCACAAGATAACAAAGCAAATATAGTCATGGCAATCACGAGTGTTGACTTTGGAGCCCAGTCTAAATCTCTGTGTGTTGGCATCAAGGGGCATGGGACCACATATTCCAGGAGGTGCAGTCTAGGGTCGTAGCACCCAGGGACCCTGTTAGAGCTGGCCAAGCTATGAGCTTATGCATCAGTGAGCAAGTTCCTACTGCTTTGGGATAGTCAACTGTGTCATCTTCAGAAGTGGGTGTTTAGTAACGCAAGTGGGGCAGCCTGACATTGACCAAGGCGGGAGTATTTATGTAGTCAAGCCCCAATCTCGAGGAACACTGCTGAACACCCCCCAACAAGCCACTGGCTACACAGGCATCTGTGTCCCATAGAATTTTAAGTCACACCAGTGCAGGGAGGAGTTACTCCTCTAAGGTTAGGGGGCCTGCTTAGAGCCTGCTGCTAAGCAGGAAGTTGTACAGATCAGCAGCCATAGTGGATTCTTGACATCTAATCCCTTTTTCTTGGCAGCTGGTGTCTGGCTTAGAAGTGGTGGGACGAGTCCAGATGCGGACACGGCGGACGCTAAGAGGGCACCTAGCCAAGATCTATGCCATGCACTGGGCCACCGACTCTAAGTGAGGCTTGAGAGGGGCCAGAGGGGTGGGGGAGGCAGGGAGGATATGGGTGACATGGACACACTCTCCACAGGCTGCTGGTAAGTGCCTCACAAGATGGGAAACTGATCGTGTGGGATACCTACACCACCAACAAGGTACCAGCCCTACCCCAAACAACCCTCCACAGCCACATCCGGGTGGCACTCTGCCGGCTGCTTGGCCTACCTGCCTGAGAGCTCAGCCAAGGTCCTGCCTCTGCCGCAGGTGCATGCCATCCCACTGCGCTCCTCCTGGGTCATGACCTGTGCCTACGCCCCATCCGGGAACTTCGTGGCATGTGGGGGGCTGGACAACATGTGTTCCATCTACAGCCTCAAATCCCGGGAGGGCAATGTCAAAGTCAGCCGAGAGCTTTCCGCTCACACAGGTGAGTGAGACCCTCTCTGCCGCTGGAGGGGTCCAGGTGGGACGTGGCCCTGCAACCAGGGCATTGGCCTTGTGACCACCACCAGGTTATCTCTCCTGCTGCCGCTTCCTGGATGACAACAACATTGTGACCAGCTCCGGGGACACCACATGGTGAGGACTGAGGCTGTGGGTGCTGAAGTTGGGGAAGTGGTCCTGTCCTGCCTGGGTACATGTGACCACCTTGCTCCCTCCTGGCAGTGCCTTGTGGGACATCGAGACAGGACAGCAGAAGACTGTGTTTGTGGGACACACCGGTGATTGCATGAGCCTGGCTGTGTCTCCTGACTACAAACTCTTCATTTCGGGAGCCTGTGATGCCAGCGCCAAGCTCTGGGACGTGCGAGAGGGGACGTGCCGTCAGACCTTCACCGGCCATGAGTCAGACATCAACGCCATCTGTGTGAGCTGCCCCTTTCCCCCAGGACTATGTCCTTGGCCCCTCCCACAGCCCCTGTAGCCCTTGCTTTTCAAGTGTTCACCTAAAACCTTTTCATTTTAGACAAGTTTCAAAACTAACCAAAAAAATTCTCCCAGGAACCCTTCACTCACATTCACTGTAATATTTTGTTTCCTTTATCATCCTGTCTTTGACAGTCAGCCTGAGTAGCTAGGATGACAGGTGTGCACCACCAAGCTTGACGTTTTTTGGCCCAGGACCCAATTCACTACATTTCTTTGCTAGTTTTTTTATTTTGTTTTTTTGGGTCTTTTTGAGACAGGGTCTCCCTATGCAGTTTGGGCTGGCCTTTGTAGCCCAGACAGGCCTTGAAATCACAATGATCTTCCTGCCTCAACCTCCTGAGTGCTAGGATTACAGGCATGCTTTGCCATGCCGCTGCTTTGCTAGTTTTTATTTTCTTTACTGGGAAGTGAATCCGGAGCCTTCACACTAAACTGTATCACCAGCCCTTTTTATTTATTTTTGTGTTTGAGGCAGGCTCTAAGTCACCAACTTGCTTAGGTTGAGACTGAACTTATGAACCTTTTGCCTAAGCTTCCCAGAGTGCTGGCATCATAGGAATGTACCTCCATGCCTGGATCCTTGACTTATTTTTTTAGTCTTTAAATGGAACCATTCTCAGGCATGGTGGCACAAGCCTGTAATCCCAGCACTTGAGAAGCTGGGGCAGGAGGATCTCTGAGGGTTTGAGGCCAGCCTGGGCTACATAGCGAAACGCCACTTCAACAAATGAAACAAACCCAAACAACTAGAACAATTTTCCTGCCATGATATTGTTTTTTTTTTGTTGTTGTTGTTGTTTTGTTTTGGTACCAGGGGTCGAACTCACAACCTCACGCTTGCCAGGCAGGCACTTATACCACTGAGCTAAATCCCTGGCAACATTGGTATTTTTGAAGAGTGCTAACTTTCTATACTTTGCCCTCATTGAGTTGATCTGATGTTCACAACCAAGATCAGGTTGTGCAAGTGAACCTGCCCCGCCAGCAGCCCACAGTCCTGCAACATAAGACGGCACTGCCTGCAGCATTATAGTAGGGAGCACTTGGGGGAGGAGGGGGAGCCAGCAGCATACCACAGGAGTCCTCTGTGAAGAGCCAGGCTACGGCTGCTTCTCGCCCCAGGCTGGGAGGGACAGGTAGGCAGCTGAGAGAAGCAGCTTGCCCTGATCCATTAGTGCTAGGGACCAGGCATAAGCCGAGGTGCCCCAGGTTTGAGCCAATGCCTTTCCCTGCTGTATTGCAGTTCTTTCCCAATGGAGAGGCCATCTGCACTGGCTCAGACGATGCCTCCTGCCGCCTGTTTGACCTTCGGGCAGACCAGGAGCTGACTGCCTATGCCCACGAGAGCATCATCTGTGGGATCACATCTGTGGCTTTCTCGCTCAGTGGCCGCCTGCTCTTTGCAGGGTACGATGACTTCAACTGTAACATCTGGGACTCTATGAAGTGCGAGCGTGTAGGTAAGGACCTGCCCTGCCTGCCCTCCCAGTTCCATCTCCTCCTGCCAGCTCTTCCCTAACACAGACCTCAGTGACTGCATAACTCTACCTCTGGAAACTTGCAGCCCTTGCTTTCCAACCTAGCGCATGTACCCCCAAATGGAAGACCTCTAAGAAGCCCTCCCCCATGTCCTGCTGGTCTCCCCAGAACTCTGGACCCTGGTATCCTGTCTGTCCTGGTGTCTGAGGTTTCAGGGGCATGAACTTTAGGAAAAGGCAGCCTCAGGAAGCTGTGGGTGGGAACAGAATCCAGGAGATCTGGAGTACCCCAGGGCCTGGGCCCAGCCTAGTCTGACAGAGCAGATAGCCTGGCGTCGTCTTGAGAGAAGCCAGGTCCTACAGGGCCCGGAGTCAGGATCCAAATCCTAATTTAGTTCCTTTGCACAAATCACTTCTCTGTGCTTCCCTTTCTTCACCTGGAAACAAAAGCCCTAGACAAGTGTTGCCCCTTCTGTTTCCCTGTACCTATCAAGATGACCCTGGCTTCTGTCACAGCACACTGACATTTCCAACCATTCTGTCTGTCCCATCTTATGCCCAGCCAAGTAAGGATGGAGAACCCTCCCTTGAGATCTCAGTCTCCTCCCAGGCCCTCTTCCCCTCCAGCAGCTGAAAGCCCACCAGCCTAGGGCTCCTCCTGCCCACACAGATTTCTGAATTGGCACACAAAGATGGGGTGATTTCTTTCTCTATTCCTCAGGGATCCTTTCTGGTCATGACAACAGGGTCAGCTGCCTGGGGGTCACGGCTGATGGGATGGCTGTGGCCACTGGTTCCTGGGACAGCTTCCTCAAAATCTGGAACTGAAGAGGCAGCAGAAGGCAGAAGGCAGCAGAAGGCATGAAAACATTCAGCTGCCCCCTCCACATCCAGTCTTTTCAAGTTCTCTCTTCTGTCCCAGAGACCATTCCCACCAAGCTTCCTCCTTGGAGGAAAAAGGGGAGTATGGAAGTTTGCCTTCGGAGGCAGCAGCAGGGACACAGGGGCAAAGAACTGCCCCATCTCCTCCCATGGCCTCCTTACTGTCTCCCTGTATGAGAGAGGACAGCCCATCCCTTAGCTGCCCTTTGCAGGCCCACCCACCTTGCAGGCCCAGGCCCCAGTTCCCGGAAAGTACAAGCCACTCAGCCCTGTGACCACAGCTCTGGCACCTCTAGGTTCCTGCTTCCTTCCCCTTCATGCCCTCTCCTTTTCAACCTTTTGTTTCTCTCCTGAAGCACCTGCAATAAAGTATAACACCTTGGTATCCCTGTGCTGATTGGGTTCCGCGCCCCTCTGTTCCAAAGACCTGGGTCCCATTTAAGGGCAAGAAGGTGTTCAGGTGCTATGATACAAGCAGTAAGAAGGGTGAAGGCAGAAGGGACAGGAGGAAGCCAGAGCTGGGTCAGGAAACTCGAAGTTAGCCAGCAGCTGGGGTATATATGTGCAGTTCACTACAGCCTGCCTATGCGGCATGGGTGTGTGCCTGTGTAGGATTCAGGTTGTACAAGGCCTTGAATGCCAGGCTACACAGTCCACAGACTACTTTAAGTGAAATGGGAGGTTCCTGAAGAGTTCTGAGCAGCATGTAATCAGTGAAGCTTCTCAGGAAGATTGTCCTGAAAACAATGTAGTGCGAGACTGGCACCCTGGAGATGAGGTAGGAAGCAAGTGGCAAAAAATATGAGTGACAGCTGGGTGATGGCACGAGCCTGTAATCCCAGCACCTGGGAGGCTGAGGCAGGAGAATCATTGTGAGTTTGAGATCAGCCTGGGCTACAAGTGAGTTCAAGACCAACCTGAATTGCAGAGTGAGATCATGCCTCAAAAACAAAACCACAAGAACAATAAACCAAAGATATAGGAAAGACAGAATCACAGCAATTTAATGACCAACTGTCAGGATGTGAGACAGTGAGAAGGAAGGATTTGGTTTTGTTTGTTTGTTTTGGGTTTTTTTGTTACTGGGGATCAAATTCACAACCTCAAGCTTGCCAGGTAGGCCCTTGTGCTGCTGAGCTAAACCCAACCTGAGGGAAGGATTTGACACAATGGTTATGGTTTGGATCTGGGCAGCTGGGTAGATGATATTCACAAGGGTAGTAGCTAGGAGACGGGTAATGTCTTTTTTTTTTTTTGGTACCGGGGATCGAACTCACAACTTCACGCTTGCCAGGCAGGCACTTAAGCCACTGAGCTAAATCCCTAGCCCGACGGGTAATGTCTTTTAGGGAAAGATCATACATCTAATTTTAGACAAACTGACTTTGAAGTACTTCTGGAGTAACTGGATAGGGATCAGGATTAGAGAGAGACCTGGAAATTACCAGAATATTAGGAAAGTGACATTTAAAGCCCTAAATTACATGTAGGCAGGACAAGAGAAAACAGTCAAGGACAGAGCCCCAGGGAACACCACAGTTTAAAGGATGTGAGCAAAAGAGGCTCAGAGGTATCAGTAGGGAGACCCTTAGGGAACATAGTCCTCTGGGCTGCTACTCTAGACACAGAGAACCCCCATGAAAACCTCAGGTCTAACTTTTTAAAGCAGTGTTTACAATGACTTCCTGCAGGCATGGTGGTACACACCTGTAATCCCAGCACTTGGGAGGCTTAGGCAGGAAAATCACTGAGTTCAAGGCCCGCCTGGGCTAAAAAGTGAGCTCAAGCCCAGCCTGAACTAAAGAGTGAGACCCTAACTCAGAGAAAAAAAAAAAAAAAAAAAAATCATTTCCTTTAATATGCAAGAAATACGTATGACACAAAAAAAGCCCAATAGAGCTCTAAGTTCCAGAGTTAGTAGCTTAAGAGAAGTCAAAGCAAATAAGCCTTTTTCTAGTTTCCCAGGCAAGAAAGTCCGATAGGATACAAGATCACCAGACCCTGCAACAGGTTGGCTCCCACTCGGCTTAGCTCTCTACCAAAGGAAAGTGTTGATTTTCTTTGTCATGGTCCTGGACTGGCTCCCGTGCTCGCCCTCCAGTTTTCAGAAGTCGTCCAGTTCCAAGAGTGGCTCCTTCCTTTCGTTCCCTAACATTGTCACTCAGCGGAGAAGGCCGCTTACCCTGCAAAAGGAGGCAGTATACGCATTGGGGGGCTGACAGGGTGCTGTTCAGGCATGGGAAGATCTGGGTCAAAGGACCTCCCACCCTCTCTGTTGGATACGCTACTGATGGCTTTCCCCCTCCCTCCCTTTACCTGTCGTGGTGCCAGGGTCCCAGGGGAGTTGTCATCCTGCAGGATGGTGAGGGGAGATCTGCCTAGTACCTTGCTGTTTTGTTTCCGTCTATTATGCTTAGCACCTAGGGTGGTTAAAGCAAAGATTCAACACTGGTGGCTTACAGTTTATTCTCCCCATACTCTTCTCTGCGCCTTGCTCTTGGATTTTTGTACCTGAAGACTGGGGAGTCTCAAGGTCTCTTGAGGGCTTGTCTGCGCTCTGGATGGCCATGACGGTTTCAGTGGGCTGTCTAGCTTCCTCCTTGGACAACACCTGTTTAGAGGGGAACTTGGTCTGGTTCCAAGGTTTCGTCTGATCCTGCAGGGTTAACTGAGTATCCACAGACAAGTCCAGTTTAGAAGATAAAACTGCTCCCAGGGCCAGAACGGGCACTGGGGAAAGATCTGATTTCGAGGCTTCAGTCTCAAATACTTCACTCAGTTGTTTCACCAGTGGACTCTCACAGTCTAGAGGAAAGAATTGAAGTGAGCAGTGACCTTCTATACAAATTATTCATCAAGGAGGATCCAAAAGTAGGCTTCGCACCCAGGTGGGTGAGGGGATGGGAAGAGTGAACTCAAGGTGAGTGGAGTGAGAAGAGTAGAATGAGAGCTGGGGGTGTAGTTCAGTGGCAAGATATTTGTCTAGCATTTGGAAGACCCTGGGTTCCATCCCCAGAGCCACAAAAAATAAAAGGAGAGTTGTGATAGGATGGCTTCATTGACTCCCCCCAAGAACAGCTTCCTTGGCATTCCCCAGGCTGACACTGACCTACATTGCTGGTCTTCATAGGTGTCCGTGCAATGCCAAGGGTAGGAGAGCGAGGATCTGAGTCCTGGGCCTGCTTAGGATTCTCTAGCTCTTCTCTGGCTGGCAGGCTTGTTTGTGGAGAGCTCTCTACCTGTTAGGGCCAAAGACTAGAATAAGTCTGGGTCCTGCCTTCTCTCTCCATACTTCTGGTGGGAGTTACTAAGTCCCTCAGATGTTCAGCCCACGGCAGATTAAAAATGCAGAAAATAAGACTCCAGTAGGGTTGGAGGTGTGGTGGCGCCCTCACTATCAAGTTAGGCAGAAGCCCAAGAATCAGGGTTTTCTGTCTTCCCCACCCCGGCCTTAGTACCTGGATAGGAGTGCGCTGGATGCCAGCACTAGGCGAGCGAGGGTCTGCTACTCGAGCCAGATGCTTATTATGTGGTGGAGGCTGCGATGGAGTGGCTGGCACGCTGTTGGCTGAGCCCATCTCTAGAAGGGGTCGGGGCAGGGCCTGCAGGGCAGAGGAGAGGATGCCTGTGAGAAGTGACTCGGGTCTTAGCTATTACCGCGAACACATATGTACGACCTGTGACCCCAGACCACCTGACTCGCCCAGTTTCCAGCTGAAGAACCTCCTGGTCGCTGACCCAGAGGCCTCTGCGGGAATAACGACTGATGAAGCTTTCCAAAATGTTCATTCTGGGTCTGCTGAGCTAATTTATTCATTAGCGTATTCAAATTACTTACCGGGCCCCAACTCCTCCCGTGAGTGCAAACCAGCTTGAGGATCAACTCCCGAAATTACGAGTTTCAAACTTCCCGCCACGCCCCCTGCCCCGACTCTATTGGCTAAGCCAAAGTAGGTTCCCATACGTCCACTGTGTAAGACCCGCCTCCAGAGAGGAAAGTCATTGGTCTTAGAGGCTGTCTATCATGAGGATTGTGGGGCCAATGGATTGAGGGTTCCTTGCCTCGGGATAACGCCTACGTGGTAAGACTTGTTCAGTATCTGAGTTGTTTGCTGCGAGATTTTGAGGAGTACTAATCTTCATTTTTGAGAGCTCCAATGTTAAACACAAACCATTTATTAAATAAAATACAATCATGAATTATTACGCTGGTATATACAAATTCAGTTGTGTTGTGATGGATTTCCTGAGGCGACAGAGATACTAATTCTTATTGGTTGCCTTGGGTGTCAGTCACTCACAAAACCATCTTAAGTTACGTCTCATTGGGCGGCCTTGTTTCAAATACCAAGAAAATAACTGCCCTTCTATTTTCCGACCGATGACGCCCCAGGAAAGTTTCGGGAATCGAAAGGTTTACACAATTGTTAGTTTCTGCCCTTCACGTGAAGGGACTACAGGAGTCCTCAAGTCTGAGCAGCCGCTGCCACGAAGTCCACCTGGCTGATCTATATGCGCTACTGCCCTAGATGAGTGGGATTGGTTCTTTTGGCCATCAATTGAATGAAGAGTGCTTCTTATTGGTGTTGAGCGAGAGTAGAGCAGGGGGCGGGGCACTATTCCGCAGGCTGCGTCCAACTACCATCTTCGCGCGTCAGGCATTCAGCGCATGCGCCCGACGAGCTGCGCTCATTGGCCAGGAGAGTAGGGGTGGGGACTGGGAACGGTGAGAGCCGCCGTGTGTGGAGGAGTTACTGCCGGTGTCATGGCGGAGCTGAGCGAGGAGGCGCTGCTGTCAGTGTTACCAACAATCCGGGTCCCCAAAGCTGGAGACCGGGTCCACAAAGACGAGTGCGCCTTTTCCTTCGACACACCGGTAAGCCCCTTTTCCACGCCCGTAGCGAACAGGACTTCCTTCCATCGCCCTGGTCATTCTGCCGGGGCCTGCGAGACTCGGGCCGCCGCCTCCTCGCGGTGCACCCTGGAACCTGTAGTCTCCCGCGCTCCTCTCCGCCGCTGCTCTCCTTTAGCTGAAGTCTCCGCGTGACTACCGGTCCCGGAAGCCGCCGCGCCCAACAGGCGCGTGCCGGCGCCGCGCAGCCCTGTGGGCTTTGTAGTCAACTTGCCGCCCTCATGGCCGTAGGAGCCCGGGGCTGCAGCCTGAAGATGGACTACATCCCCCAGGCGGACTCCCGAGAGAGCCGGGGCCGGCCTTGTTAGTCGCGCGTGGCTCTCCGGGTTTTGTAGTCTCGTTGAAGAGGAATGGGGCCGAATCCCCCTTGTTGTGGTCCCGGGTTAGGATGGTGGGAACGGCAATTCCTAGGCGGCCAGCAGTCTGAAATTGAACTGGCGGAGGGCTGGTTATGAGGAACACCGCGTTAGGCAGCCTCCATCCGTAGCTTATAGAGACAGGGGCAAGGAGATGGGTCGTGATTGTGGGGAGGGAGGAAAAGGAGAGGAAAGCTGTAGTCGTTTCTCTTGTAAGTGAACGATGGTTGCAGACCCTTTCTCACCCTGCCCATCACTGGTAGCAGAGAGAACCTGTTTTAAAGTATGCCCGAAAGATGCTTGCTTTCTGGGAGGATGCTAAGGCCCCTTTGCCATCTCGCTCCCACTCTTTGCCTAGTTAGACAAAGCCGCCACCCACACCCGTGCTTCACGTTTTACAGTCTCCACCCGGTACCTCCCTTCCTGAGGTTTTACCTTCCTGTGTCACCCTCAACCAAGACCAGCCTCCAGGCCTGAACTGAGAGGGCAGTAGCTTGGTTGGGATCCGCCCCCCTCTCCACTCCTTCCCTCAGGCCGCTGCTGGGCCTTGCCTAGAGTGTTCCAGACCAGCTCATGGCCTCAAAATTGCAAGTCAGAGTGGAAAGGCTTCATTAATGCATCACCCCTGCTCAGTATAGCAGCATGATGTGAGGCCCAGTTCAGGGCCCTCAGTAAGATTTGTGGTTTGCCTGGTTTGCTGGGCTTTGATCTGAGCCTGACGATATGCTACTTCTCTGAAGTCTGGCTTTGGCAAAGGTAGAAAGAGGACTGATATGAGCAATGCTCCAGGGTTCGCAATCCATGTCTAAACCAGCATCTCTTATTTCTAGTTAAATTTCTAGTTCATATCTCCTTCCCCTGAGGGAAAGACTTCTTAATCACCAGCAGATGGTAGAAGTCAGTGGGTCTGTCTTTACATTTGAATCTTGACTCTCTCTTTAGTGACTGCTTTGAATAATCAAACACGAGGTTTTGCAATTTTCTGACATTTTCCATTTTTCACTCCCAGTCAAGAGATCTCCGATATGACTTAGTTGCTTTGCTAACCAACTCTTAGCATATTTGAGTATCCTCAAATCAGGCTCATGGGAGAAAAAGCTTACCTGATTTCTCTAGTGAGAAATGCTCTATTTTATTTGTTCATGAAGATTGCAGTCCACACTATTCTAGGGAGTGGTACAGAGCAACTGATAGGAGCAAGAGCTGCCTTAGATTGTGCCCTGTTTTTAGTATCACAGCAGAGAAAATTTTCAAGGCCACTGAGACTTTTATTCTGGGACAAGGATGCCTGTTGCTCAAAGCCTGGAAGGCAAGACTCATTGTCTCCAGCTCCTCTCTCACCATTACCATCACTGTTGCCAAGGGACTATTAGCCCTGCTCAGCTTTGGGGTAAACCCATCTTCTCAGCTGTGATTCTGGGTGGACACTTGTCTTGCTCAGTCCTTTTGCAGTAAATGTGTGGTAACTAACTTAGCAGATCCTGCTTGATTGTTCAAAGAGGGTGGTGGCTTTGAGGTTGGAGGTTAATGAGACTGCAGTGGGGAATTTTTATTTATTGGTCCAAGGGGAGAGGAGAGGAAGGCATGGCTGGTGACTGTAGAATGCTGGACTTGATGACCTTCCAGACTGGGGCTAGTCTAGCTGTGAGTTGTAAACAAGGCATTGTTCCCTAGAGCCAGGCTCAGCAGGACAGGAGGCAGAGGATTCTGGATCAGGGATCCACTACCTAGGAGATGCCTGTTGGCAATCTCAGGGTTAGGTATACTGTTTGGTGCTTGAATGTGTTCCTCTAGTGCAGAAAATTTTCTGACATATGGACATGAGGTATTGTTTGTGTGTGGAGTCCCAGGTCTGGGATCCCAGGAAAGGACCTCTTTTCCGGGGCTGGGGATTTAGCTCAGCAGCATAGCGCCTGCCTTGCAAGTGCGTGGTCGTGAGTTCAATACACGGTATCGATTAAAAAACAAAACAAACAACAAAAAAACCTCTTTTCCCTCTGAGTGTAATCCCTAGCACTGGAAACCTAGTCTTTGGTCTCCATTTACTTTCTGGATCTCTTAGTCTCAGAAAAGAGGTGAAGCAGTGTGTGGAGGTGCATACCTGTAATCCTAGCACTCAGAAGACTGATGTAGGAAGATGACTGAGTTCGATGCTCTCCTGGGCTGCATAGTAAGACCCTCTCTTTAAAAAAAAAAAAAAAAGAAAAGAAAACCTGAAGGGAATCCTCTGATTGATTGTGATTGCTAGGTTGCAAAGGCTAAAGGAGCAGAGGGAAGATGAATGATGACTGAGAGACATTGTTCAGTCTTCTGATGTTCTTGCTAGTTGTTAGGAAAGTCATAGGAAATGGAGGAGAATACTAAATTCCAGGTTCCAAAAAGCTAAGTAAGAGCCAGTGCTGTGATGCATATGGGCTCTATTCCCAGCACTAGAGGCCAGCAGTTTATGATTCCCAAGCTCCTGCTTTCCCAACCCAGGCTTCATCCTCGTGTTTCTTCCCTTGCCTTGTGCCCTGCAGGAGTCTGAAGGTGGCCTCTACATCTGCATGAACACATTCCTGGGCTTTGGGAAGCAGTATGTGGAGAGACATTTCAACAAGACAGGCCAGCGTGTCTACTTGCACCTCCGGCGGACTCGGCGCCCGGTAGGAACATGGGGTAGGGAGAGGCGGGGTGTATTCAAATGCATTCTGTAGGGTACACATTTGGAATCTGTCTGTTCCATCTGACACCTTGTTGCTTTCAGTTTCTCCTTAATTTCATTTGTATCATTAAAACTTGGCATCTGCTAGGCATGATGACTAACTCCTATCACCTCAGCACTGAGGTAATGATTACAAGTTTGAGCCCAGCCTGGGCATCTTGGCAACTTAACAAGACCCTGCCTCAAAATCAAAAAGGCCTGAGGAATATAGCTCAGTGCAAAGGCCCTGGGATTCATTCACCAGTACTAGGAAAAAATGTGGTACAGATATTTTTTAGCATCATTCCATTCTGGGATTAATGACTCCATTCCCTCATTGCCCCCATTTGCTCTTTTCCTGGGGTTCATTGCTGATCCTACCCTTCCCATTTGTTACAGAAGGAAGAAGACACTACTGCAGGCACTGGAGACCCGCCCCGTAAGAAGCCCACCCGGCTGGCTATTGGTGAGCACCACTGCAGTCCTGTTTTTCTCCCTGAGTGGCTCTTTTTTGCTCTCAGAGGTTCTAGGGCCTGATTGGTCACCCTAGAGGGGACAAAGTCAGATGCTGTACTGGAGGATGGGCATTGACTATCGAAGTTGTCCTATTCTCCCTGTTCCTTGTCTCTCCAGGTGTTGAAGGTGGGTTTGACCTCTCCGAGGAAAAGTATGAATATGACGAGGATGTGAAGATTGTCATTTTGCCAGACTATCTGGAGATTGCCCGGGATGGCTTGGGGGGACTGCCTGACATTGTCCAAGATCGGGTAGGAATGTCTTTCACCTTGTGAAAGATTCTAGATCAGGAGAGGCTAGAGCAGCAATGGCTTGTGCAGTACTGGCAAAGCTGAAGACCAAGGGGGCGGGTGGGCAGGAGGGGGTTGGGTACTGTCTTACTTGCTGCTTCCCCCAGGTGACCAGTGCAGTGGAGGCTCTCCTCTCAGCTGACTCGGCCTCCCGCAAGCAGGAGGTGCAGGCCTGGGATGGAGAGGTCCGACAGGTGTCTAAGCATGCCTTCAACCTCAAGCAGTTGGACAACCCTGCTCGGATCCCTCCGTGGTGAGCCCTGACCCCTCCATCTCTGGGTACAGCCCTCAGAACAGGACAAAAAATCCACCTTTTGAGGCAGAGAGGGTCTGGTGGGAGAGAGGGTAGGTAGAGTTACAGGGAGGGAGACTTGGGGGAGAGATGGACAAAGTGAAGGGCATCAAAAGGAACAGGAGAAGAAAAAGAGCATGCCCTTGGGCTGACAGGGGCCTACAGAACCCCCTCTTACCACCACACCCATGTACCTCTGACGCACTGATTTTCTTCTCTCCTCTCTGGGTTAGTGGCTGGAAGTGCTCCAAGTGTGACATGAGGGAGAATCTGTGGCTGAACCTGACAGATGGCTCCATCCTCTGTGGCCGACGCTACTTTGATGGCAGTGGGGGCAACAACCATGCTGTGGAACACTATAGGGAGACAGGCTACCCATTAGCTGTCAAACTGGGGACCATCACACCTGATGGAGCTGGTACTGCTTGCCCCCACCGATGTATTTTGGTTGTTATTCATTTTCTGTGGCAGGAAGAATACATGAATACATTCTCTTGATAAAAACCTAAAACTACCGCATATGAGCTAAATTTTCAGTACCCTCAAATCCTAGTCCCTTTCCTAAAAGTAGCCATCATTATCTGTTTAGTCAATGTTCTTTCAAGGCTGTCTTAACCTCAGTGTACCTTATGCCGCAGTTTATTCTAGCTCTCACCCCATCTTCCCTGACACCATGTCCTGTAGGACTTGCGGCATCACCCATATTCAAGGGAGGCAAGAGGGTGACCCTCACTGGTTCAGGCTGTCCTTCTGTCCAGTAAAGGTTCCTTTGGGCAGGAGGTAGAATAAGTGGCCAGACCAGTCCTGAGCCATGTCCCCTGACACTGTTTGCTTTTTGCTTTAGATGTGTATTCCTATGATGAAGATGACATGGTTCTGGACCCTAGCCTGGCCGAGCACCTGTCACACTTCGGAATTGACATGCTGAAGATGCAGAAGGTGAGACCCCCATCAGCTTCAGATTCTTCTAGTTCTGGCCCCTGTGACCCTACTTCCTTGCCTAAGACTAAGGTAGGGTTTTGGAGAGACCTTCCACAATTAATCCAGTCCCCAAGATCTGTAGACTTCTCTTGAAGAATTTTCTAGAATCGTTTAGTCGTTCAGTGAATACTGTGGAGTTCCTACTATTGCTAGTCACTGTGAATAAAACAGGTATGGTCCTTGCTTTCATAGGCTTACATTCTAGAAAAACAAGCATTAGTCATATGTCGGAATAAGACAACAACTGCAGGCTTGATAGTGCTGCAAAAGAGAGCTGGGGGCATGGTGGCGCATACTTCTAATCCCAATACTGTACTCAGGAGGCTGAAGTGGGAGGACTGTCATGAGTTTGAGGCCAACTTGGGCTACATAAATGAGTTCAAGGTCAGCCTGTAGTACATAGTGATACCTTGTCTCAAAAAAAAAAAAAAGAAAGAGAGAGAGAGAGAGAGAGAGAGAGAGAGAGAGAGAGAGAAAGAGAAAGGTGGTAGTTACTGCACTATAGTAGTTTACAGCAGGAAAATCTGGCCCAGTCCAGGGTATCAGGTACCTTTCCTGGGGAACTGCTCCTTCAAATCGTAAGTACGAGTAACTTTAGAGTCAGAGACAGATTTCAAGAGGTGGAATCTCACTCATTTCATTTAGGTCTCTGGAATAATTATTTCTACTCTTCCAGAACTTAGGCTGGATGATACTCCAGTGTACCTCTCTTGACAGAGTGCATAATTCCATAAATCCTGTACTACAGCTGGGTCTTATCCTAGGCTGTGAAAGAGATATTTGGTGTTTTGTTTTATTTTTTACTTTTTTATTTTAAAAAGAAAAATGAAATTTTGAAACAAGATAATAGAGTGACAGTGGTTAAAACATTACATATTGTTATCTTTAAATTAGTTACTCAAAGATATAGACAATATTAACACAAACCTTTTTAATGAATTAAGAGAAATTAGTTTTGGGGTTTTTTGTTGTTGTTGGTTTTGTTTTTTGAGATAGGGTCCTGCCATGTACACTATGTTGTTCAGGCTGGTCTTGAAATCACTGTGTACCCCAGGATGGCTTCAAACCCACCAGTCTTCTTATTTCAGCCTCCCAATTACTGGGATCATATGTGTACACCACTACTACTGACAAGGATGTAGTTTTTTGTTTTGGGTTTTTTTGTTGTTGGTTTGGTTTGGTTTTTGGTTTTTTGAGACAAGGTCTTGCTTTGTAGTACAGGCTGGTCTTGAATTCACTTATGTAGCCCAGGCTGGCTTCGAACTCCCAGTAATACTCTTGCCTCAGCCTCCTGAGTGCTGGGATTAGAAGTGTGCGCCACCATACCTGACTTGTGGGAGAGTTCTCTGTAGAAAATACAAAGCTGAGTTCCTCCACCAGTCTGAAGTGCCCTTCCCTGTGCAGACAGACAAGACGATGACAGAATTGGAGATAGACATGAACCAGCGGATTGGTGAATGGGAGCTGATCCAGGAGTCGGGTGTGCCACTGAAGCCCCTGTTTGGACCTGGCTACACAGGGATCCGTAACCTGGGGAACAGTTGCTACCTCAACTCTGTGGTCCAGGTGCTCTTCAGCATCCCTGACTTCCAGAGGAAGTGAGTGGCTCCCTCCCCTGCCCTGCCATGTCCCCAGGTCCTCCCCTGGTTGCTGCCCTCAGAGATGTGGGATCTTGGTCTTAAAAAGTTCTTATTACACTATGACTGGCACAGCAAGAGCTCCACTACTCCCCACCCTACACCCCACAGATAGAGCAGGATGCCAAATCCCAGGATGCCAACACTCAAGGGTCAGCAGGTGGTCTTTATTTTAGGCCAGTGACATCAGTGGAGCATCTAACATGGATGTGTAGCACTCTGGGAAAAGGAAGGGCTTGAGATACTAAGGTAGAAAAAAGGCAAATTCTTAGCGTAAGTGAGTTTACTATCTACCTGGGAAGCAATGAGAATGTGCCAAGAAACTGTCCCAACAGAAAGTGAACTCTGTGTACCCTAACTCCGGCTGCCTTCCCCCTGCACTGCCTCTGTCTTGGGGAGGAGACGGGGTAAGTGCTATCAAGCATGTTGCATGTTGTGGAATGGAGGAGGACAGACTGCTGACAGGAGTGGACTGGAAGGACCTGCCAGTCACTGCCCACACCTGCCAGTCACTGCCCACACACAGAATGAGTAAAGGCTCCCTTTCCTGGTCTCTGTGCTCAGGCTGAGCCCACCAGACCTCCTCCCTTTGACTCTCAGGTATGTGGACAAACTGGAGAAGATCTTCCAGAACGCTCCCACGGACCCCACCCAGGACTTCAGCACCCAGGTGTATGTACCAGGTCCTGTGTGTACGAAGGCTGTTGAGAGCCTCATAGCCTGTGCACCTTTTTTCTTCTCCATGACCACCTGGGTGGGATCAGTTGAACCCTAGACAGCTGGAAGCTTTTGGGTAACTGTGTCTGGACATGCTGTCTATCCCAAGCTGGGTTTCTGTGCAACTTAAGGTTTATTTAGGTTTATTTTTTTATTTTTATTTTTTTGGATGCTAGGCATTGAACCCAGAACATTGTGCATGTTAGACAAGTGCTCTGCCCCTGAACTGTACCTCCATTCTTTTTTATTTTGAGCTAGGGTCTCACCAAGAGTTTTGCAGGCTAGTCTTGAACTTGAAATCCTCCTGCTTTGGTCCCCTGAGTAGCTGGAATTACAGGCATGGGACAACTGTGCCCAGCTATGTTTTTACACATTTGAGAGATGTCTAATGAGGGCCACAAGTAAGTTAAGTTGGGGAGGAAAAGATACAGGTAGCTGTGAGGATCATTAGTTGACTGAAGCTAAATAGTTTTCTTGGCTGTTCACTCAGGGCCAAGCTGGGCCATGGTCTTCTCTCTGGAGACTATTCTAAGCCAGCATCAGAGTCGGGTGATGGGGAGCAAGTACTAGAACAAAAGGTAAGATGGAATTTTATTGCTTTCAAGGTTGTGGAGTTATGGGGGAAACTGAGGTTTGAAAGATGGCTAACAGCCACTTGCAAGCTAGGAATATAGCTCAGTGATAGGGCACTTGCCTGGCTTGCATGACGTGCTGTGTTCAATCCCCAGCACTCCCCACCTCCAAAAAAAAGGTATTTTAAATGAAAGAAAAGTTTTGTAAATGATAAGCTCTGAGCTCCAGCTGAGTCTCTGCCTTGGCTCTATCTAGGAAGTACAAGATGGTATTGCCCCTCGAATGTTCAAGGCCCTCATTGGCAAGGGCCACCCTGAGTTCTCTACTAACCGGCAGCAGGATGCACAGGAGTTCTTCCTGCACCTAATCAACATGGTGGAGGTAAGGGCTGGGAGATCACATGACTATGTCTGCCTGTGCTGCTCTTCTGTGCATCCCACACATCCGTTTCTCCCACAGCCCCACCCTGTTCCCCCTCAACCCAAGTCAGCTTACCCTGAGCTGCCCTGTGAGCAGGCTTTGTGCCTGAGGAGAAGTCAAGGCACATGAGGACCCTTACTTGGGATGAGCTTTCAGCCAGATAAGGGAACATACACCCAGAGATGACAACTTTAGGCCTGGGCAGGGTGTTCTCAATGACAGACCACTTGTCTGGCATGCATGAGGCCTTGGGTTCCATCCCTGTCACTTCAAAGAAAAGGAAAGAAGGAAAGGAAAAGAAAAAAAAAAGAATGACACAAGAAAACTTACTGCTTACAAAGAAAAACAAGCATCTTTCCAGACAGTTACACAGTGCTGTGATGGGCCAGAACTGGGGCTAGAGGGTGGCTGGTGAGGGAAATCTGTACCCCTCCTGCATCCTCAGGCTCCCAAGTGGGCCTCCACTGCCCTCTCTCCTGACTTTAACCACCTCGTAGGCTGTTCTGTTCTCTGCTTGCCCAGACCTCTCTGCCCTGCCTGCCTCTTTCCCATAGAGGAATTGCCGGAGCTCTGAAAACCCTAATGAAGTGTTTCGCTTCTTGGTGGAGGAAAAGATCAAGTGCCTGGCCACAGAGAAGGTGAAATACACCCAGCGCGTTGACTACATCATGCAGCTGCCTGTGCCCATGGATGCAGCCCTTAACAAAGGTAGGCTGTCACTCCGCAGGGCCTTGTACAGGCAGAGGATGAGGTTGGTGAGTGCAGCAGGTACATAGTTACCTGATAGGAGCAGTGCTGTGTAGAGGCAGGTAAGGTGAATAGGGCTATGTCTAGACTTTGGAAAGGTGGAGAATCTGGAGCTAGAGCAGTCTCAAGGGTGAAGTGGGAGGAGGCAGCACCCTGTAAGGACATACTACCCCATTGTCTCACCAGAGGAGCTTCTAGAGTATGAGGAGAAGAAGCGGCAGGCCGAAGAGGAGAAGGTGCCACTGCCAGAGCTGGTTAGAGCCCAGGTGCCCTTCAGCTCCTGCCTAGAGGCCTATGGGGCCCCAGAACAGGTGGATGACTTCTGGAGCACGGCCCTGCAGGCCAAGTCAGTCGCTGTCAAGTAAGTCCCAGCCTGGATGCAGGCTGCAGCAGGGCAATCCTCACAGACACAGCTGTCTCTGAACTGTTGATACTTCCATCCATTTTGCTTGGGATCTCAGGGTTGCATCTTCCAGGGCCAGTGATCTTTCCCTGAGGGAACCAAGAGGCCCTAGCAGTGGTAGAAACGGTAATTACCTTGTCTTGTCACCTTGTCCTACCCTACCACTTTTTCTCCTTCCAAAGTGTAGGGTTTCTTCCCTTCATTGTGGCACTTACTGTCAGCTAAGCATTTCCATGGTCACAGAGCCAGGAAGAATGAGGCTCCACATTTGAACTTCCAACACATGGCCTGCATTTCAGCCATTGGTCCCTGTTACAGGCTCAAGAGCTGCAGGAGTACTTAGGTCTCTTGGATGAGACCCCCAGCCCTTTGTGCTCTGTCCAGGAGAGATCAAGGCCCAGGGTAAGGGTTTTGAGAGAGGAGAGCCTGCAATCCTTGGGTACAAGCACCTTTTTTCTTCCCTAGGACCACACGGTTTGCCTCATTCCCTGACTACCTGGTCATCCAGATCAAGAAGTTCACCTTCGGCTTAGACTGGGTGCCCAAGAAACTGGGTATGGTGGCTGGGCCAAGGGGCGGTGAAGCAGGCCTTGCTAGAAAAGGAAAGGGCCTTAGCACACATAAATCAGTGTTTCTCAAACGTCAGGAAAAGGAAAAAATTAGTCTTAGATGTTTCAAAATGCAACTGATTGGAAAAGCACTAAAGCTATTGAATTAATTTATTTATTTATTCATTCCAGACTGGTTCTTGCTCTAGGGTGGCCTCAAACTTGCAATTTATCTGTCTGAGCTTCCAAGCTCAGGTGTCTGCTGTGAAGCTTGGCTCAATAGCTTTCATTTTACAATTAGAATTTACAACTGAAAATTATTTCTGTGGTTTTAGTCTTATAATTAGCCTTTTCATTTTGGTAATTTTGAAACAATTCTCCTGAATCTTACAATTCCAAGGCTGTAAATTGAGAATTGCTGATACACTTCCATTTTCTAGATAAGGAAGTTAAGAATCGGAGAAGCACTAGTTCCTCTGTCACACCAGCTACTGTTTTTAGTAGCTCTTGGTGGTAGATCTCTTGACTCCTAGACTCTAGGATTTCTGTGATGCTGAGATCCCTGAAGTTAGTAATTCCTTCTTGCTGAGCAGCTCCAGGCTATGGGGCAAGGCATTGAGAGAGTTACAAAGTGTTTTGTTTTTAATTTAATTAAGTTTATTGGTACAACTTTAGTATATTCCATGATCACAGTCATCATAGGAAATTGTACCTGTCCATGATAGACCTTGATTTGTTTTTTTTTTTTTTTTCCACAAAGTGTTTTTTCCAGGTGGGCTCTGGGGGCTGCTGAGGTGACCTTTCTGCCCTTCTAATTGCAGATGTGTCCATTGAAATGCCAGAAGAGCTGGATATCTCCCAGCTGAGGGGTACAGGGCTGCAGCCAGGAGAGGAGGAGTTGCCTGACATTGCCCCACCCCTGGTCACTCCGGATGAGCCCAAAGGTAGCCTTGGTTTCTATGGCAACGAAGACGAAGACTCCTTCTGCTCCCCTCACTTCTCCTCTCCAACATGTTAGTGACTCTTCTTCCTGCCTGTGTCTCTCCTTTGCTGATGGGGGGCCTCTGTCTTGCTTCCCCAGACCCTGTCCTTTTGTGTTCCTACTGTCCTCCCTTTCATATTTCCTCTGCCCTCTTTTGATGGATGTGGGGACTAACTGGAACGCTCCCAGCTACATTCTACATTTGGATGGTGGTAGCATTGGCCTAATTGCCTCTTTCTATCCTCGTTACTACCTAATTTGGGTGAAATGGGGACATTATACTTTAGAAATGGGGCCCATTCTGTAAGAACGGCAGGAAGGTGTTTGGGATGCTATACCCACATTATAGTTTGTATCCCTTTTAGTTCTAGGCTAAAGTGCCATCCATGGAAGAAAAATGCATGGAATGGGTGATTGGCGTGGGTGATTGGGGCCCAGCATGTGGGAGGAAAAGGAAGTAAACAAATCAGAGCCCATACAGTCAGATCATGGTGCCCATGTTTCCCTATCACAGCACCCATGTTGGATGAATCAGTCATCATACAACTGGTAGAAATGGGCTTTCCCATGGATGCCTGCCGCAAAGCCGTCTACTACACAGGCAACAGTGGGGCTGAGGCTGCCATGAACTGGGTGATGTCACATATGGATGATCCAGGTAGGCAGGAACAGGTGGCAGGGTGGACCAGGGCCTCCATCCTCCCCCCACACACTTCAACCCCTCCACATCCACAGATTTTGCAAACCCCCTAATCCTGCCTGGCTCCAGTGGGCCTGGCTCTACAAGTGCAGCAGCTGATCCCCCACCTGAGGACTGTGTGACCACCATCGTGTCCATGGGCTTCTCCAGGGACCAGGCCCTAAAAGCTCTGCGGGCCACGGTATGGTTGCCCTGGTGAAGGACTCGGAGCCCATGGGGAGAAGGGGATGGGGCTGAGGTTCCATCTTGGGTGAGCAGGATCAGGGACCAAGGCTGGGGGCCTTGCTCGGTGGTGTAGTGGAGGAGCTGATGCTGGTTAGGAAAAGTAACACTTCCTTCCTCTCCAAGAACAATAGTTTAGAACGGGCGGTGGATTGGATCTTCAGTCACATTGACGATTTGGATGCAGAAGCAGCCATGGACATCTCAGAGGGCCGCTCAGCTGCTGACTCCATCTCCGAGTCTGTGCCAGTGGGACCTAAAGTCCGGGATGGCCCTGGAAGTGAGTGTTCCCAGGAAACAGGACAAACCTGGTGAATTTACCACTGTGGGTTACTGGGGCCCTCTTTCCAAGCTGCTCTGCTTTCCTCTGGTCAGAGGATTCCAAAGCCTCTTTCCATGGACAGGTCTTGTAAGGGTGGGATCTAGCAGGCTGAAGTAGCTTTGGCCTAAGACATCCCCCTGCCAATCCCGCGCAGCTCCTGTTCTGAGTTGAGCTGTTACATACATCTCAAAACTGTCACTCAAGGGTCTTCCTCCTATTTCTCCTCTGCCTTCTGTCTGTCTCGTTCCCCAGAGTATCAGCTCTTTGCCTTCATAAGTCACATGGGCACCTCTACCATGTGTGGTCACTACGTCTGCCACATCAAGAAGGAAGGCAGGTGAGGGCTGGCTGCGTGCAATGTGAATGAAAGGTGGTGGTGGGAGTGAGGAGGGGCAAACTGGATGTCCCTCAGAGTCTTCGGCACTGCCTGAGGGCCATAATACACCAAAGCTGGGAGGGAAGATTCATTGCTGCAGAAATAGGCGGACTACAGCCTAGGGTCTGTATCTGGCCACCTGCTTCGGCTGGTGGTGTTTGACTGGCCAGCAGCTGGTCATTTATGTGTTGCCTGTGAGCCTTTGCATGTGGTAACAGGAAAACTGTGTAGTTGCATCAGACCAGAAGGCCTGCAAAACTGAAAATACTGACTGGCTCAGAAAGTCTGTTGTCCCTGCCTCACAGGGCTGAGGGGAGGGTGGCTGGAAGATGCTGTAGGGTCTGAAGACACCAAGTCGGGAAGCAACCCTTTTTAGATCTAGAAGCTTTCTAAGTCCAGCGGCCTGACTCCCTTAGGAATCCAGGCAGAGCCTGTTAAGGGTTTTGCCCCAGGAGCTCTCTGCTGCCCCTTCAGGGGGCTGGCTGAGAGACAGTTGGTACAATTTGGAATGCTGTTTGTGCATGCTGTTCCATCCCTTCCCACCTCCCCAGATGGGTGATCTACAATGACCAGAAAGTATGTGCCTCTGAGAAGCCGCCCAAGGACCTGGGCTACATCTACTTCTACCAGAGAGTGGCCAGCTAAGACCCTGCCCTGCCCCCTCCACGGAGGTCAAGGGACAGACCAGTGGGCACAAGGGCCAGGGCCTGTAGCCCCTGCTCTGCACCATTTTCTTTTGTCCCCAGCAGCAGGGAAGAAGCTGGAGACCATAGGAAAATGGCCAAGCAAAGCAGAGGGGCACTGGAATAGCTGGGGCTAGCACAGGGCCAACTGCCCACCTGTAAAGAGACTTGCTTCCCCTGCCCCACACACAGTGCCCTGCTCTGCACTGCCCTGCCCAGCCCTGGCGGAGGGCAGGGTCTGACTTGTGTGCCGTGGGTGTGGCTTTGTGCATCCTCTTCCAGGGGAGAGAGCTCTGCACCTCCCCTGCCCCTGTGTGTGCACTCGTGGTTGAGCAAGGAGGGATATGAGGGACATGGGGACTCCTCCTTGCCCTCCTGCCTCAGTCTTTCCCCCCACCCTGTCTCTTCCTTGTCCTCTGGAAAATGCCAAATTACACGATGTGAATAAAAGTACAATGGGAAACCGACTGTCCTGTCCTGTCGGGTACTTTGGGGGAGGCTTGCCTTCTTGGGGAAGATAAGGAGGCTCTCAGCTCTGTCCCTTGGCCCTCCCCACTACAGTGTGAGATGGGGAAGTGGAATAAAGTGCCATGAAATGCAGTTCACAAAGCCAAGGAGTGGTTTCCAAAACCCTGGTGGCTTGTGGGCCTCACCCCGTTCAGCTGGAGCGGAGGGCAGGCTATTGGGGTGGGGGAGGCAGTGTCCGCACACTTGGTGCGCACTTCGGCTGTGCGGGTTCAGCCCCTGCGGCCAGTCCCAGTGCACCGGCTGAGCCGTGGGGACGCAGCTACCATGGGAGCAGGGGTCTCTTTCATGGCTGAAGCCTCGTGTGGGTGCTCGGCCCCAGGGAGCCAGCTGAGTTAAGCTCAAATTGCTGCTAGGGATAGCGACTTCTGTCCGGAGCCCGCGGGGCTAAAGTTGTTTAAGTGGGTTTCCTGACAACAGGCGCTCACAGTTCACACCAACCAAATCGAGAATGGAGCCCCGAGCTCTAGAGCTCCAGAAGGTTTCGAAGACTGGGGACGCTGGAACCTCACTGCTGGGCGGGCGGGCGGGCGGGCGGGGCGGCGATGGCGGGGGGCGGGCGGGAGGCGGGCCTCTGCCTCACCAGCCTGTACATAAGCGGGCCGTGGCCGCAGCTGCGCGCTGATCCTGACCTTCAGAGTGCTGGCTCCAGCGCCATGGCGCCGTCCAGGAAGTTCTTCGTGGGGGGCAACTGGAAGATGAACGGCAGGAAGAACACCCTGGGGGAGCTCATCAACACCCTGAACGCCGCCAAGGTGCCGGCCGACACCGGTGAGCGCTCTGCGGGAGCCGCAGGGCCCGGGAGGCTCGGGCGTGGCAGCGCCGTTCCCGAGGTCCCCGAGCCGGGATCCTCGCGGACCTGGGTGCAGGTGTGAGGGACAGGGATGTCGGATGCCCGCGCAGTGGCCTCGCAGCCGCAGGGCCCGAATTATGTCCAGGAGAAGACAGCATTTGCCGATGTCCACGGCCTGGGGGCGGGAAGGGACTACCAGGGTCGCCGGGAGAAAGATGGCCCTTGGGCCAGGACTGGGTTGCGCCGACCCATAGCCGGGGAAGGAGCGGAGCCTGAGTCCATACGGGCGATCTGGAGAAGCTGCTTGAACCCTGATGTACTGGGGAGGAGGCCGGGCCCGCTTGCGCGCCCTCCGCTACCTGACCCGGCTGGCCGGCCGCTCCTCCATGCGCCTCTGCACGTAGCCCATGGCTCCTCCCCATGCCTCATGGTCTCAGATCCCTTCCCCTCTGTGGCCGCGGCGACTCCCGCCTTCTGCAATAGGGGTTTGAGCAGGTGCTAAACGGGCCAGCCATTGGGGATGATGAGCGATCCTACAGCTTCCCCGAACCTGGAACGCGAGAGCTCAAGGCCTCTATGAGCTAATGGACTCCCGACCGCCCACTGAGAAAGTGCTGTCCTCCATCCTTCCCTCACCCGCCCAAATCACAGAGCCACGGGTCTGATCACAGGGGCATCGCTTTCTTTTAGCCCCTAAAATACAAATGCACAGCCAGGAGTCGGTCCCTTCTCTTTTTGCTGAAAATCAGTTCCTTGTTGGGTACGGGGGAGTGGGCTATTTTAGAAGGGAAGCGGGGTTGGCCCCCGGAGAATGCTGAGTCTGAGAGGTGCCCATGCCCAGAATAGCCCAACGAAATTGGAGCCACAGCTGTTAAAAGAGCAGAGGGCAGAGTGAGAGCTATAGCCTGTCGGGGGCGTTTGGATGGCTCTGGAGTTGGGTGCAGGCCCAGCATGGGCTGGGAAGTGGACAAAGGTCAGGTTGCTGGGGTGAAAGCAGAAGCAAGGAAAGGGGAGGGCTAGGGGCCTCCCCTAGCCCTGGAGCCCCTTGCCCCTTGCACATGGAGGAGTTTCTCTGATCTCATCTGTGTGTCAACATCTCATGCCCAGAGGTGGTTTGTGCACCCCCTACTGCCTACGTCGACTTTGCCAGGCAGAAGCTTGACCCCAAGATAGCTGTGGCTGCACAGAACTGCTACAAAGTGGCTAATGGGGCCTTCACTGGAGAGATCAGGTGAGAGAGGTGGAGAGGGGGTCTCCCTCAGGGGAGAGCTACAAAGTGGGTTCCCTGCTGAACCTTGGCTCATCTCTTCCCGCAGCCCTGGCATGATCAAAGACCTTGGAGCCACATGGGTAGTCCTGGGCCACTCAGAGAGGAGGCACGTCTTTGGGGAATCAGATGAGGTGAGTAGTAACCAGGACAGCAGGTAAGGGATGTCTTGTTAGCCAGGTGCAGTGGTACACACCTGTAATCTCAGCACTCAGGAGGCTGAGGCAAGAGTATCTCTGTGAGATTGAGGCCAGCCTGAACTGCATAGTGAGACTCTGTCTCAAAAAGACCAAAAAAAAAAGAGAGAGATGCATTGTTTCTAGAATGTGACATCAGATCTGTCCCTTAACAGCTGATTGGGCAGAAGGTGGCTCATGCTCTGGCAGAGGGACTAGGAGTAATTGCCTGCATCGGGGAGAAGCTGGATGAAAGAGAAGCTGGTATCACAGAGAAGGTTGTTTTTGAGCAAACCAAGGTCATCTCAGGTATCTCCAGAAAAAGGGACCTTTTGTGTAGTGTTGGGATGGGGGTCAGATCCCCTTCAGCCTGCCCTGAGGGTTTCTTGCTTGTTCCTAAGCACTGTTACGTCCCTGAGGATCCAGATGCAACCTGGAGATTCCTCAAGACCACCAGGGGCAGTAGGCTACCCCCCCCAATACCTCCAGAGGCTTAGCTGGATGGCGCCTTGATAGTTGACCCTTTTTTTGTGATCTCTGCCCTGCAGATAATGTGAAGGACTGGAGCAAGGTTGTGTTGGCCTATGAACCTGTGTGGGCCATCGGTACTGGCAAGACAGCAACACCTCAACAGGTAACTGGGCCTGGGAACCCTGTCCTCATACTGTCTTGCCTCAGAACCAGACAGCCACAGGGACCATCTGAGCCAGTCCCTTATTTTATTTTTTAAATAGACATGAGGCAGTTATTAGAGAAAGATATAGGATACACTCGAGTGGACTGTGGTGCTCAAAGAAATGGGGCATGGAATAGTTGAGAACCGGGGAATCTTTTGTGTGTTTTGGGAGGTGCAAATCTGTGGAGTTTGATAATCTAGAATCTGGGCCTGGGGATTTAGCTCATTGGTATAAGCTCCTGCCTGGCAAGCGCAAGGTTGTGAGTTTGGTCCCCAGTACCGCAAAAAAAAAAAAAAAAAAAAAAAAGATAATCTAGAATCTTAAATCTTAGTGAGGATGGCCCTCCCTTAGTGAGCTATTCCTATGGGAAATGTCAGAAGGGCAGTCCCTTCATTGGTATAAGAGGACCATTTGCAAGTAAAATGGGACAAGCAGACCCCTTTGCAGCTGAAAGGGAGTTGCCCAGGTTTGCTGTTTTGGGAGAAAAAATATAAATAAACCCGGGCTTGCGTTCTGAAGATTTTTTTTTCTTTTCTTTTTGTACCTGGGATTGAATTTACAAGGGCAGGCATGTACTCACTTGCAAGGCAGGTGCTTATGCCGCTGAGCTAAATCCCCAGATTTTTTGAGACAGGATTTTGCTATGCTGTTGAGGCTGTCCTCAAACTCACAGTAATCCTCCTGCCTCTGCCTCCCGAGTACTGGGATTATCACCATGCCTGGCCACTATATAGGTTAGACTGGCCTTGAACTCACTGTATAACCCAGGCTAGCCTCAATGCCTTAGTTTCCTGAGTGTGGGATTACAGGTGTGTGTCACCAGGCCTGGCTAAACCCGTTTTTAAGAGTAGAGCCCCCAAGCCTACAGAGACAGTGACTTGTTCCAGGGTATCCATTCCAGGGCCTGGTTGGGATGAAAGCTTTGGCATTCTGACTCAGTGTTCTTGCATGGAAACCAAAGTAAATCTACTGGTGGCAAACAGGTCTTATGTAGTCTGTTTTTTCTTTCTAGGCTCAAGAAGTACATGAGAAGCTCCGGGGATGGCTTAAGTCCAACGTCTCTGATGCAGTGGCTCAGAGCACCCGAATTATTTATGGAGGTGACTGACTTTGGCTTCCCTCCTGTGGGGTGGGCTGAGTGAGATGGAGCACTCCTGAGACACGGAGGCTGGGGGTGGCATGTACTCACCTTCCTTCCCCTTCCCAGGTTCTGTGACTGGAGCAACCTGCAAAGAGCTGGCAAGCCAGCCTGATGTGGATGGCTTCCTGGTGGGCGGTGCTTCCCTCAAGCCTGAATTTGTGGACATCATCAATGCCAAACACTAAGTGCCATCTGTCTCCACGACCCTTCCTGCTAAGCCAGGAAGCAGCTGGGAATCCCAGTGATGCCCCTCTCCCATGCTTCTGATGTCATCTGGCCCTCCAGTGGCCCAATCTAAACTGCACCTTCCTTGAGTATTTACACCTCCCTGTAATGGTTGGGACCAGGCCAATCTTTTCACCACTTACTCTGATTAGAGCTGCAAGGTAGCTTCTCCCTGGCTGAGAGGCAGGAATGGAGTTTGCTTATAGTCCCCCTCAGTTCCTGCTGAGGGCAGTAGAGAAGTCATCCTCCCCATCACACTGTGACAGTCCTCACTTGAGAGGCAGGGATGCTGCCTTCTCACAGTACTGCCCCTGTGTGTGTGCTGTGTCTATGAGCTGTCCACATGTAAGGGAAATAAACACCTGGCACTAAGACATGTGCTTGTCCTCTTTTGCTGTACTTACCCATATTTTTTTGTACTGGGGATCAAACTTGCTACCTCGTGCTTGCCAGACAGGCGCTTATGCCACTAAGCTAAATCCCTGGCTATTTATTTTTTGAGGGTCAGGGTCTTCCTATGTAGTTCAGGCTGGCCTTGGAACTCATGGTGACCTTCCTACATCAGCCTCACTAGTGCTGGGATTACAGGTGTGTATCACCATGCCCAGCAATTTTATTTTTGGAGGGGAAGGTACCAGGAATTGAACCCAGGACCTTGTGCTTGTCAAGCAGGCACTGTGCTGCTGAGCTACATTCCTGGCTCCAATCTGTCCTTTTTAAAAGGCAATCACTGTTATCACTTGTGCAAAAAAAAAAACAAAACAACCATGAGTAGGTTTCTGTAACAACATATCTCTTACTTTTTTTTTTATCTTTAACATTTACCTATTATTTTCACTTGAAAAAGGTCTTGAATACCAGGTTGCCACAGCCTGGAACATCTTCTCCCCAGGCCATTCTGGGTGCCTGTGGTCCTGCTGAGCTCTGCAGAGCTTGTGCTGCAGAAGGGGCCCAGCCTCACTGGCTTTAGTAGGTCCAGGGTAGGGGTGGTGTCACAGGGTCACTGGTAGAGCAGGTATCGCTTCATGGCAGGGGGCAAGGGCAGAGCAGACACCTGGCCAAGCCGGGTATCCCCCAGGGTGTGGCGCACACACAGGCGGCTCAGGTGCAGAAGGGAGTGTGGCTCCGCTAGGGGAGAGATAGGGAGGTTAAGCAGGGTGCAGGATGGCCCCACTCCCCACACTGCAAGGTCCTGCCCAGCTTCTGCTTCCTGCTCTGAGCCTACCTCCTGCCTGAGAAGATTATCAGGATCCCTGGTGTTCTATATTGCACACTCTAGTCAGAGACAGGAGAAGAACTCTTAAGTCCCTCCAAGCAGCAGGCCAAGGTGGCTCCAGCAGTGGTAGAGCTGGCCCAGGCTTGGATTCCAGTGAGGCCCTTGGAGCTGGGCTTAGGAGGCCAAAGGAAGGTTGGCCCTTTTCCACTGTGTGCTCTCTCTGGGTGACAGGAGGTCAGGCATTTACCCTCTGCTGAGGCCATCAACTACCACAGCCAGCTCCTGGCCTTGGTTCCCAAGGAGGCATCTCTCCTGCGGCCCCACCCAAGGTCTGCTCCGCTTCCCTTTCTGGTGCCCGGGGTCCCTACGATTTCCTCCTGGGGTTTGAGGAAGGAAGTAGACATGTGGTCCAGAGACAGGTCAGAGCCCAGCGAATCTGCTACACTTTGGGTACCTGGCATTGCCAGTCCTTATCTTTTTGGGGCTGTACACCTAGCCCAATTACGTGTTCAATCCTTTGCCCTTCTTGCTTAGCAGCTGTTATCGCCTGTGAAGTCCTAATCCTGCTTCCTTTCATTCTGTGGGGTCACCACTTATTAGGCAAAAGAACCTGAAAATTGCTTTCCCAAGCTTCAGTTTTACCTGTTGCTGGTGGACTGAAATAGACCCTCAGCCATTAGTGGCCCCAACAGACAGGTCAAATGAGGACCCATCCACTCTGCTCTCCTCCAACTTTTAGTTTCCATCCCAAACCGCCGCCACCAGTGAGTTCTCTCCCCACACTTGCCCCAGGCCTCACCTCTCCTCTCGCCCAGATAGCGGATGCGGACCTGGCATTGGCCCCAGACAGCGCTCACAGCGGGATAGAGGGTCCTGCCCTTCAGTCCACGGAAGGCTGGCCCCAGGTAGGTACCCCCAACAACGTAGCCCAGAGTTCCCTCTTCCATGTCCAGAACCACCAGCAGCCTCTCCGGCACCGCCAGCTGCTCACCCTGAGGTTGGGCTGGATACCGGGGAGCGTCAGGCCCCTTGCTCTGATGGTACAGTTTCCCTCGCCCAATGTCCCAGCCCCACGACTCGCTGTTGCTGCCCAGCAGCGCCGCGTAGTGGTCAGCCTGCAGCGGGGCGCTGGCCGTGGCCACGCCCACCACAGCGTGGGTGCCCCTCTGGTCCCGCGGCCAGCTGATCTCCCAGGCGTGCAGGCCCCTTGAGTAGCCCCTCTTTCCCCGGGCCCCATCTGTGCTCTGCGCCACCGGCCGCCGCTCAAAGCACAGACCCCCTTCCTTGACCACGATGTTCTCGGAGCAGTCTTTGGGGTTCCAGCCGTGGCGCCTTTGAGCCCCCAGATCAAGAGGGGGAGCCGACAGCAGCTCCTCCAAGCCCTCGGGACGAGAGAGGTCAGGGTAGAGGGTCTGTGGAGCGGGGGTGCTGCTACCGCCCCCTGCCAGGGCCGTCTGGCCCATGAAGGTGAACAGCCGGCTGACTCCCCCGGAGTCTTGCTGGGGCGTCTCTCTTGTAAAAGTGCAGCTCCGAGAGGGACCGATCTGGAGGGGAGGTGGGAGAGAAAGGGACTTGAAGCGCCGTACCCTGGGGTGGGTCCTCACCCAGGCACCCGGTGCTTTCACCCCTGCGCGCAGACCAGTCCGCGACCCTAAAGCTCCTGGATCCATCATCCTGCCTGCGCCCCATCTGTGCCGGGTTGCCCGAGAAGACGAGTCCGCCCCCTTCCGACCTCACCAGGGGCCGCCCCTGTGGCCGCCCCGAGCTCCTTTCGCCACCGTCCCCAACCTCGCCTGGCCTCCGTCCTGGCCGGGGGCCGCAGGACTTCAGGAGAAAGCAGCCAAGAGCAGCCGGGACGCACCGGGTCTGCCGGAGCCGCTTCCGCCTCCCCCGCGGAGCCCCGCCCCCGGGCGGTTAACCCGCCAGTCACCGCTCTGGCCACGCCCCCCGGAACTCGCCGGGCGGTTACCGTGGCTTCCGGGTGGCGTCGCCCACTGTGCCCGCCTTGGAGAGTTTAGCAACCTCCCCAGAGCGTCAGTTGAACCAGTCCTCTGAGACAAGACAAAGGAGTCATGCACTTGTAGTCCCAGCCACTCAGGAGGGTGAGACCCGCGTCTCAAAACCAAGCCTTAGTCCTATGCGCTACCGACTGACACAGACCACCCGTCTAGGAAGGCAGTGACGTGCAGTGGAGACTGAAGAGCAGCTGGAGACCTGGACACCTACAGCCCGGAGCTCCAGTGTTGGAGCCCGCGCGGTTGGGTGAACCTCTGGTCACCTCCCCAGGGGTGACCTCCGCTGAGAGGACTCCAGGACAGTATCCGTCCTGTGGCTGCCTTGGTGTTTGCCCCGGGCCATCCCGTCCCCATTCTGAATGAACCCTCTGATGACGAACCACGCCCTGTGACCCCAGTGGGTGTGCACGGTGGACACCTGTGGGCCACCTCCTGAGCCCCTGAGGACAGGAGTGTGAAAACGAGGAAGGGCCTTCATTTGACGGGCTGGTTTCCATGTCCCTGAGATTCTGGGTCACCACTGCTGGGGTGGTCTGTTTCTGCCCTGGGCCAGATCCAGCCTGCGCCGACACCAGTGTTTCCAAACTGTCCAGGGCTCAGGGCTGTAGATGTCTAGGTCCCCAGCTGCTCTTCACACTGCACATCCATCCCTTCCTAGACTGATGGTCTTTGTCAGTCGGTAGAGCACAGGGCTAAGGCTTTGTTTTCAGATGCCGATCTTGCAAGGTTGTGAGTTCAATCCCCGGCACCAAAAACAAAACAAAACAAATGCGGGTCTCACTATGTAGCCTGAGCTGAAGCATCCTCCAGCTTCAGCCTCCTGAGTGACTGGGACTACAGGTGCATACCTCGTTGTCCTGTTTCAAGTAACTCTCTGGGGAGGTTGCCAAACTATCCAAACTTGTTTCCTTAAAATGGAAATAAGGGTGGTACTTACATCACAAGGTTGTCTTAAAGTTGAAGCAATCTAAGTGAAACCGGGTGAAGTTGCATGTACTTGTACTCCCAGCTATTCGAATGGCTGAGGCAAAAAGATAGTGACTTTGAGGTCAGCCTGGGGGCATAAAAATAAGACTGTTACAAAAAAAAATTCAGGTAAAGCACACAGAGCCGGGTACTTAGCAAGAAGCACTCCCTGAGCATAACTGCTGTTTACTAAACATTTCCTAAGTGCCACTGTATAGCAGGGTGACATGAAAGATACCAAAGATGCTAAACCAGACTGGGCATGAATACCTGAAGGCCAGCATGCATTGACCTTCTGTACGTGTTCATCAGACCTATGTTATCTATTGCATAGCAATAGACAAGATGCAATGAGCTTATATGTAAAGCATTTAGAGCAGTTTCTGGCTCCATCCAATGACTTGTACTAAGCATGGAGATTAATGCATCTTCAAAGAGGATACAAAGACATTTTTTTTAAAGAAGGTAAAACAAGAAAACAGAACAAAGCACAGGATTTCAAAGCAAGACAACAGGAGATCACAGTGGCTACCATAATGTCTCTTGTTTTCTTTGAAATGGATGTCTATCTTTTTTTTTTTTTTTTTTTTGTATTGGGGATTGAACTCACAAGCTCACACTTGCCAGGCAGGCACTTAAGCCACTGAGCTAAATCCCTGGCCCTGGATGTCTATATCTTCACACACAATTCAAATGAAACAAAATAGTATAAAACTGATCAAAACAGAAGAGTGAAAGCATTACAGGCCTTCAAAACCAGACAATAGGAAAATTAACAATGGCTACCATAATGTCTCTTGTTCTCTTCAAAATAGTGGTATGAAGACATTTATAAAACGTTAGAATGTAATGCTGGGGGTGGTGGTGTACATGTCATCCCAGCACTTGGGAGACTGAGGCAGGAGGATCATCTTGCATTCATGTCCAGCCTGGGCTGCATGGTGAGTTCAAGGCCACCCTGGATTAAGTAGTGAGACCCTGTCCTAAAGGAAAAAAAACAAAAACAAAAACAAAAACAAATTTAAAAATAAATAAATACATGAAAAGGCTGGGTGGATGCAAAGGCCCTGTGTTCAGTCTCTAGTACTAAGGGGTGGGGAATGTGGGCCAGTGGTTGAGCTCTTGCCTAGCATATGTGCATGCAGATCTGGGCTTCATCCTCAGTCTCTCCCTCCTGCCCCACTGTCCCACCCCTGCAAGCATGCTGAGGCCCACTAAAAGGCTTGTAAATCATGTACATAGTAACTTGTTTTTGTTTTCTAGTGCTGCTATAGAACCTAACTCTCTAAGCCTGAGCTATACCCAGCTCAGCATGTATTTCTATTGGGTACAAACTCATGTAGAATTGCTGAGTTACAAAGAAATACAATGTACCAACTTAACCACATTTAATACATGGGCTTTATTCAGAAGTTAAGTCATTTAGGTATTTCACAGCATGGGACATGTCAGCAAATTTAGCATAATTTAAACTGGTCTTCCTATTCATTTTTGTCTTTTGAGGACGATTTTATTAGCTCCCTAAGCTTTTTTTTTTTCCTTAAGTTTTTTATTGTTTTCTCTGTGTCTCTCAAGAAACTCTTAAACCAGGAACTATGGTGCACAGCTGTAATCCCAGCTACTTGGGAGGCTAAGGCAAGAGAATTGCAAGTTCAATGCCTGCCTATGCAACTTAGGGGGACTCTGTAGCTAAGTGCAAGATCGTGGTTCAGTCTCCAGTCCTAAAAAAATTTTATCATTTCTTTTTCAGTGATATCTTACAAAACCATCCTGACCTGATTCCTAGGCCACAT